>CM068375.1:104325820-104618320 GCA_034769895.1 Magicicada septendecula
TACGACTGGCCTGGGAAAGAAATCTAAGTGGAGAAAATATCTAGATACTCCGCCCACACAGTGTAAATAAATGGTAAACAATAATCATTATGAACAAGTTTTGGAAGCACAATGCCTAGGTTATATATTGAAATGGGTTGGGGCAATCAACAAAGACGTTAATAGCCAAATTTCTAAAGCCGACAGAACAACTGGATACTTGACACATTCCGTATGGTACAACAAACGCCCAAGACAGTATGCCTGACTTACAAATAAGTCAGTAACAAGACCAATAATATCGTATGCTGCCAAAAAGAGAAGCAACATAGCGGAAAAAACTAACAACAGTGATTGAGAAATTAAGATATTAAGAAAAATATGCAAAAAGACCATACAAGATCAAAAAAGAAATGGGGATATCAGATCAGAGCAGATGCAAAGTGTATAATGGAACGTTGTAAACTAGACATTATAGACAACAGAAAGATATGATATTTTGTACATGCATATACTGAAAGAATGGAGAACAGAATATTGATAATCTTCAGGGAAAAGAAACCAGGAGAAAAGAGAAGATTGGAAAAAATAGAAAGAAAGTTTTCATCTGGTGTAATGAACAAGTCCTAGTCTTATTTTGGAAAAAGAAGACCGATGACGTGAACAGTTGACAAAACGTTTCAAGCAATAACATTTAATTGCGTTTTAAAGCGATTACGTCTCCGAAAAGAGGCCTTTTTTGGTTTTATTGTAAAGAAACTACAAATACCAACCTTACCAACCTCGCTTTTATTTCTGTCTATTTCTGTAGGGTTCAACTTCTAATTATATCATCTAGGCTCAAGTCAAGTCAGTCAAACCTGCGCTCAACAGTCCCTGAAGGGACCAAGGCGTACCGCGCGGCTGTTGTGTGCAATGTGACGGTTGCATGGCTAGTACAACGAGCCACCAGCCGCTAGTTGCGGTATTCACAGCCAGGAGGCGGCGCTGGTATCTCAGCGCCTACTCAGTTCGGCCTCACGACGCTGAGTGCACGCCGTACGGAGCCTCCGCCGGGAATTGAACCCGGGACCACGAGAGCATCAAGGTTCTATTCTCATATTGGCTTCTTCACTTCAAATAAGAAAGGGTTATGAAGTACGAAGAAGAAAAACCGCATGAACTCATAGCTTCATTAACACTGAGGTAATCATATTCAAGGATCATTTAAAACGGTGGATAAGATTACATGGACTCTGGCATGTAAATTGCAAAGAAAAATTATACAGTTTTGTATTAAGTTAAATTTATGACCACAGGAACAAATGGAGTCAATCCATTGATACAAGACAAACTATACTATGGTTTGATATTTACAAATTTACGGTATATCGAAGCCCCAAGGTTTGTATTCTTTATGGAATTTTCGGACCGTCTAACTGGAGTCCTGTCAGTCCAGTGGCACCACAGCTTGATCACTCGCGTACAGAAGTGTGTAGAAATAGTCGCAATTTGTTGAAAACCTAGATTACGATTAGTCGCTCTGCAGAAACAGTAGGCAAACTATTTTATATTGTTTATTGTTGTTTAACCGTGAGCTGGCGCGTGGAGGAACATGTGTTGAAGAGATGCCGGTTTGCGTGAATGTGCTTTATATAAACAATGCAAGTAAAAGTATCGACATATGTCCAAATAAAAAAATACATTATATTATGAAATAATAATAATATTATATATTATATAATATGTGTATGTTAGACCGCTATAAGGTACCGTGTGGTTAGTATTATAGCAACGAATAATTAAGCGCGTCGATCTTATAACTATAAACAATTCTAATCAAAATGAATACGGACAACACTAGTGTTACGATTATACTGAAAAAACATATTGTGACGTGTATAAAATTGGACATTAACGTACTTTAGCAAGCAGATGCCATTAGTTTCTAGATGCTTTGTCGCCGTAGTAGAAGTTAATAGAAGAAAAAGAATGAGAAAAATAATTATAGTAAGGGGCAGCATACTGCATTTTTAAGCCAAAAGACAAAAAGCCCAAATTTGACCAAGGTAAAAGTATACAAACCAGTGTATATTCTCAAACTTGTATTTTAGATTACACCAGCTGTTGAGATAAAATTGCTGAGAAGACTAAAGAGTTAAACGTAATGGTAATATGAAACCAGAGGAGAATGGACTAGAAGACTAAAGTATAGCTTAGACGGTTCGCTGTGTCCTACGCGTAGATAATCGTCGATTACCCGTAACAACAATCGTCACTGTCATCCTCTCATAGATTAGACGAATACAAGGATGCATTGGCGTAACTAGTCTACATTCTTTGGAGAGAGAGAGAGAGAGAGAGAGAGAGAGAGAGAGAGAGAGAGAGAGAGAGAGAGAGAGAGAGAGAGAGAGAGAGAGAGAGAGAGAGATGGAGAATGGGTGAGAGAGTGTGAGAGAGAGAGATGGAGAATGGGTGAGAGAGTGTGACTGTTGACGTATACATAATTTTACAATATTCTATAGTACTCTGTACTATAATTTACAACAATATGATTATATATATTATCCATAGATAGGTTTACCATAAACGTGTGTATGTAATATTATGTAAATTGTCTGATGTAAGTTCGTAAAGTTATACAATTGTTGTGTAATTTAGAATATTCTAAATTAATGACGGTGTTTTTAATACCAGTAGTGAGTGATACATGATAAAATAACTTTTAATAATTACATAATAAACTGAACATCCCTATAATCTGTATTTAGCTATGATATATTTTACTATGCTATATGTTGACTGGTATATGTATAAACATTTTCTGTACCAATTCTAATATTTAATTGTTGATTGCTGCTTTTATAATTACTGTAATTACAAATACCGTTACATTATGAGTAAATTAAATTGTATAAATTAAGTTCTGTGATATTATAATTTTCTCGTTTTGTCTTTAAAGAAAACATTGGATGATGTAAAACATACCTCAACTCGTTCACATATAGAATGATACACACACACGCACACACATGCACACACGCACACGCACTCACATACACAAACACGTTCACTCAAATAATTGTCCTGTTATGTTTGACATTTCTTTTGTATTCATACACAGGTCCTGATGATGACAGTAAACATTGTCGAAGCGTCGACACAAATGAGTTAAAATTTGTGTTATATTTTTGACCGATCCTCACAAACCCTCCACCGGAAAAAAGTAAAATTTAAGTTTAGTATTTAGTGGCATTTTGTTCTTAAATGTTATGTTAATTGTCCCCCATATCATTTTATTATTTGTGTTTCCTATTTATAGTATTCTTGTATTAGTTTTAATATTTGAGGTATTTATGTATTGTATTATCTATATCTTCGTCTTAATCGGAATTAAGCCAGTAATTAAAGAAACTTAGACCTACATGCTGTGCTTTTTATTCTTGTTTGTTAATAATTATTATTGGATATAACTGGTTTTTCTCATTTGAAAGTCATAACGTTTTATTTATTTATGGATAAATATATTATATTTCCTACATATTTTATGTAGCTTATAGATACAGCGTTTGCAATGCATCTTTGCTTTGTTGAGTAATTATTTGGTCGTCGCAAATAGTATGATATTTCAAGAGCTTCAAAACGAATTTAGTATATATTTCGTGAACGAACTGTTTGGAACAAAAGGACTTGAATTACTTTGGTTTCTGAAAGCTAATCAAAACTTTATGTTAGTCTGAGCGATTCCTTTGACTTGACGTAAAGCTGTAAAACTTTTATGGTTCTACTATAAGATAGGCTTTTGCTGCGCGTACAAGAGGAAAAATAAATTGATAGGAGAGCAAAGAAAAGGTGGCAGGATACGTCAGTCGTACGATAAACGGGAAGGAAACGTTGTCTGTCGATAGGAAGAAAGCAGATTTCAATCTATTTTCATCATTCATGAAGTAGAATGGTTTAAATCCAGATAAAAGAGTCGCTGTGAAAACTCGACACCTGACTCGATAATAATTGAGTTTAAAATAAAATGTCTTTCAATTATTTACAAAGTTTCAGATAGATAGTAATTGAAGTTGGAAATAAAACAGTTTTAAAATTCACATCAAGTGAACATTATGATTATTTGCTTCACCCACGAGTAAGTTCAACACATACACGCGCGCACACAATAATAAGATTCGATTTGTTTGTTATTTTTTTTTTTTAATCGGGAACATCTAACACAAAAAATAATTTTTTACATTCTTTGTTGTATTATTACTTTACAAGCATTTCTGAACTAAACAGTACATTATTCATGATATTCTGATAGATATAAGTATTATTTTTTAAACAACAGCATATTACAAAAGTGATAGATTGCAGTGTTTGTAACAGGCATGAAGGTGTAACATAAAAAAATAATGGTGCAATTATAACAGAGCACTTGCTACCAAAGAAGAACTGTACTCACAAAGATTCTCCCCCAGTGGTAGTGTTGGTAGTGCTACAACAGAAAGATGTGAAAATGATACGAGAAACTTGCAAAATTCGAGAAATTAGGAGATAGAAGAAAAGTAAGCAAGAGCAATAACAAAGTCATTTTTTTTACTACGCACATATGTTTTTTATCGCAGAGAGTATGTAAGGTATTGTTCACTTCAGTGTTTACTGTAATTTATTGTTCACTTTATCGCAGAGAGTCTGTAAGGTATTGTTTACTTTATCGCAGAGAGTCTGTAAGGTATTGTTCACTTTATCGCAGAGAGTATGTAAGGTATTGTTCACTTTATCGCAGAGAGTCTGTAAGGTATTGTTCACTTCAGTGTTTATCGCAGAGAGTCTGTAAGGTATTGTTCACTTCAGTGTTTATCGCAGAGCGTCTGTAAGGTATTGTTCACTTCAGTGTTTATCGCAGAGAGTCTGTAAGGTATTGTTTACTTCAGTGTTTACTGTAGTTGGTCGATGTATACGTGCATATATGTTGAAACACATTTATTAAAATATGTGCACAGGAAAAATAAATATAAGAATATTTTGAATAAAACGTTTTTGGAAACTTTTTTCAAAAAATTAGTTTAGTACAAACAAGCTTTTTTCTCAACATTAATTTTTGTTTAGAAGTTATGGAAGGTAACTAGGAAAACTGCATAACATTTCCGGATTGAAAATAGGGCAGGTCTACACGAACTTTACCAAAATAACATTGAATGAGTAAGTAGTAAGGTCAAATGTCCCCTTAAATAAAAAAGTTAAAATAAGTATTCAGCTTAACGTATATTCTCATGCAAAATTTGATAAGCTACAAAAATTAAGTAGGAACACAAAAATAAGACTTTATACACCAGTAATCCAATCATACATTATGCAAGTGTGACAATGGTTACTAAACGTACCGATAAACGGCAGTGGATACAATGTACCGATAAACCGAGCGACGCACAGCGGAAACAATGTAGGTCTATAGGATGAGGACGCTAGAGAAAGGAGTGACTCGCAAATCAGGATATTGAAGAAAATAAGTTACAAAGAAGCTTTACGGCATGTTGAAGCACGGTCCGGGCACCTACTCAGGCGATACGTGAAAATAATTTGAAAACGATATTGAAATCAAGAAAGCGCAGGAGAAATGACCCAAAAGAAGTTCAATTCAAGAAAGAGATGGGAAGGTCAGTCGTCATAACGTTTTAATGTTATGAGAGTAAGAAAAAGGAAGGTGCGGAGAAAATGAATTAAGTAGTGTGCAAAACTAACGTAAGATTGCAGTGGAGTGACTTATCCGGACAAAGCTCTTGCCGGTCTGTTTCTATCATAGTATTTTTTTCAACGTTTAGATTCCAAAAATCATGTTGAAGGCCTAACTACGACTTTAGTGGACCTTGTGGTCAGACCTTTTAATATGTTCCTCAACTACCATTTTCAGTTTCTGAAAATCACCACAAATTTTTAAGGTCGAAAGGTAAAAATTAATGCAAAAGTTACTACGATGGAAGTAGTCCAGCAGGAGGTACTTACGGGCGACACTCTCTAGTCGTAGAGAAACTGTAAATAACAAGTTACTCATCACTATTATTCGGCTTCATGCGTCAGAAGATGTGGACAGAGCGGTTGTAACTTGACAAGGAGTGTACAATCAACATGTCGAAATAAATTAACGTTACAATTTATAAGCAAAACCACGCTACGCCTATCCATCATTCTTGGGGTTCTATTATGTGCGAGTAGAATAGTAGCCCAGCAATATTTATCGTGTTCTCAGTTATTGTTATCAGCTGACAAACATTGACAACCTAGTTTGCTTTAGTTGATGATAATCTACACAATTATGTCAATCACTTATTTTGATTTATAATTAGGTTCTTGAATCATATTCAAAAATTTTCTTAATGAAGTATGTTTCATAAACAAATTATTGTACCTTGACTTATCACTCATTTGTTCCCTATGTCTATTTCACAAAAGAATGGGAACATAAATGTCATTCTTTAGTTGAGTCATTCGGTTTCCACAGCCAACGCGAATTACTTATCACCTATACACAGATCACATTCGCCACCTATGTTTCTTGAGACAATTTTATACAACTAAAGAACTTTTGTAGTAATGTGGGATTGTTTAAAATTTCGTTGAAGCGTTGCAACCCTAAATAAAGTCAACGGCAAAGGAATATAATCAATAAAAATTGCATGTTCGCCTTGCAATTCGCTGATGACCAGGTGCTAATTGCCAGTACAAAGATAACATGAACATAGAGTACATAATGCAAAAACTGATGGGGTTGTAACAGTTGGGGATTTTTACTTACTCCCTCTCAAACAATTTTAGAATTGACTCAAAAGCATCCCAACTAAACGCCAGCAACTATGAATAAATTGCCTAATGCAATAATTACAAATACTTAAGACTTACTGTATATTTGACCAATCGGGGTTTAGCCACACACGCAATAAAAACATTTTTTTTTTATTTAGTATATGCAAATTTACAATATACTCAAATTAGAACATAAGTATTAAGTAAGTGTGATGAATGAAGGTTGACGTGAAGCGGATACTGTCCATCGACAGTTCTCAGCTGCTCATCTGACTAGATCTTCTGGCCAATTTTTCTTCAGCCTTCTGCCGAGATTCCCTAATAAGCGATTTTGATGATCTGTAATCCGTTCTCTGTATTTTATAGCTTGCGTTTGAATCACATCTTTGATGAATGGAATTTTGAGATCCTTTTGAATGGTTTGATTTGAGACAAACCATGGAGCGTTTGTTATTATGTGTAGTTTTCGATTGAAATGTTTGGAGAATTTTTGTGTTAGATGGCTTAGAGCAATCCCATAGCTCGACACCATAAGTGATATTAGCTTTAGTATCGTTTTGTGTATAATTAATTTGCTCTCCAGAGATAATTTCGATCGTTTTCCTATTAGCCAATTCGTTTGTCTAGTTTTTATTGCTAGGTGTTGCTTCTTTGCCTTAATGTGTGATCGCCAGTTTAGTTTCTAATCTAAGTGTAGTCCCAAGTATTTTGCTTCCTATTTCATTGGTATTGGGTTGTTGTTTATTGTTACTTGTGGACATCTGCTGTGTCTTGTAGTAAACGTGATCACGCAATAAAAACAGGACACGATTTCCACACATCAGCAACAAGCCATTAATAAAACATGTACCATACAGAGGCACTATAATGAATATTTGGGAAAACCTACAGGTACATAAACATAAAATACAAACCAAACTAATACCAGAATAAATACAGATTAGTACAAAACATGACACAACCAATATAACCAACCCAAAGCCAACTGAATCCAATAGCAGCAAAGAATCAGGACACAGATATCTCACAAGACTTAAAAAACAACATGGCTGACGATGGACAAACTGCTTAATGCCGAAACACGTTCCAAGTAAGAATAAACAAATCTTGATTGTAAACTAATACACATTGAGTGATAGTAGGGTATATATAACCTTTCAACTCTACAGGTTGGTGTCTTTTCAGAAATTTAAGAATGTTCTTATGACGAAAACTGTTCCTATAAAAAATTTTAATGTATGAAATTTTATAGTTCCTATAAATGTATAAAATATTTATAGGAACTATAAAATTTCATACATTAAAATTTTTATTATTTCTTCTTTCCATATACTTGAAATAAATTATGTTTCACTATATTTAAATTGAATTTGAAAAAAGTAGCTCTTTAAATTTTCAGAGTTGTTTAGTACAATTAGTTTGATTAGAAATTAAATAAAATGACTTTTAACAAAAATATTGTTGAAAAATTTTAGAAATAAATAAATAGCTTTTACTGTATATGCAAGACGTATTATGGATTATACTATTCATAAACAGCATGTTTTATTGGTGTTCATGAATATGAATCCTTATAATTAGTAAAATGCCTTTAGAAGTTTATAAAAGATTATAAAATTTTAAAAATAAAGTATTAAAGAAATAATTAGTTTTTACTTTCCTGTGTTGAAGACACAGGACTGTGCATGATGAATTCCGAATCCGTTGTCTGCCGTCTTCTGTTCTCCTGCATTCCTGTCACTCCCGAGATGTTACTAAGATGCCCTCCGAGATTACTTAGGCACCAACAATTATGGATGATCTCTATCAGCTGAGATCACTCAGAAAAGCTTATCATGACAAACTTGATGAGGTTAATAAGGTTATATATCGCGACCTCACGACTTTCTTGATCACAGGCCTCAATCGAAACTCTCTTTAAAAGAAATAGTGAAAAAACCTTTGCAATTTAAAAATAAGTACAAAAAAACTAGTAAACGGATTTACAAACGAAGCGCATTTTTCAAAAGCTAGAAGCCTACTGAATTCAGCTGTCAGTGACGGGAACAGAAACAAGCAATCCCCACCACGTACGAGTCCTTCAAACCAAACAAGGAGAAAAGTTAGAGCGGTCCTTACCTGAGGCCCTCCCGTAAGTGGCTACATACAGCAGAGCCTCAGGTGATGACCATCCGCAGCGAAAGTGTGTCTCATTAACTGCGCGATTGATGCTGTCCGATCTAATGACGTCATGTCGCATTGCAGAAAAATTAATACTGGAATCTGATTGGCAAATAAACCTTTGCAATAATCTCGAACCCAAATTTTTTTCAACACGTCTTCTAACATACAGAGAGTATTTGTTACTACGTAGCGTGAATTATGAATTGCGTTATACCATTTAACTCCACAATTAGGATTTTTAATATTTATTTTTTAAAGTGTAAATTATTACTCGTCTGTATTACTCCTTAAATGATGCACGTGTTGTTACCAGATGATAGTGCTAGCCAAACAGAGGTAAGGAGAGTGTCGGAGGATATATGCGCTATTGAGGAGAGTCCAGAGATAGCAGTGGAGGAAGTACGGACTGCACTACTGACAATAAGGAAGAATAAGCCACCTTGTTATGACGAGTTAACAGTCGAAATGTGGATTAAACCATGGCCAGTGGTCAGGCACAAAGTCCTAGACCTGATGAATAGAAGTTTACAAAGTGAAAATTTCCTGCTCCATAGAAGGTAGGTATAGTGAGGATATTTTACAAAGGAAATGAAAAAGATCCTGAGGATCCGAAGTCTTATAGGCCACTAACATTTGTTTCCGGTTCTGGGAAAGGTGTACGAAAAGGTGATCAATAAACGAGTATTAGGGAGCCTGGAAAAAGGTAGGAAACTGCAAGATAGGCAATATGGGTTTAGACCCGGAGGAGGTACAGAAGGGGCGCTAGTCGAAGTCATGGATAGGGTGAGAGCTTCGGACAAAACATATATGGCAGCAGTATTTTTGGACATTGGCGGAGCGTTCGATAATGCTTGGTGGCCTAGGATAATAGTACAGCTAAAAGACTTTGGAATTAGAGGAGAGGAATTGGAGGTTATAAAAGATTACTTCAGGTTTGCAATATTAAAATTCAGAGGTGTGCAGCAGGAGAAAAGATTAAATAAGGGTTGTCCTCAGGGATGTGTTTTTGGTCCGACCCTGTGTGTGATTCTTTCTGATGCGTTCCTGCAACTTCGATTGGCCCGGGAGTGCCAGCTCTTTGCCTGTACTGATGACGGTATGTTATTAGTAGAACCAAGTTTGAGGAGAGAATTAGAGTGAATAGCGCCGTCGGCCTGTGATTTGATTTATGACTGGTGTACGGAAAGCAAGTTACAGCTCAGCGTGGCCAAGACAAAGTCTATGCTCTTAAAAAAGGCACAGACCAAGTTTGGAAATCAGGCATAAAGCCTCAGAGTCAAAGGCCGCCGACAATAAAAATTAAGAGAAAACCGATCGGATACGTCAGAGAGGTTAGTTACTTGGGTGTCACACTAGATGAAAAGCTTTGTCAGTCACTTCAAGTAAGTTTTAGAGAGCGGTGAAGACATTCCGCATGGTAAGACTGGGAACTCGGCTATAAGGCGCTCATGACGTTGTATAAGGGAGTAGGTGAAGCAATTTTGCTTTACAGTGTTCCAGTCTGGGCCGAAAGAATGCAGTTCGGAACTTATGGCGATATCCTTTTACGAGCTCAAAGGACGATGATACTTACAGTCCCGAAAGGGTATAGAACGGTTTCTAGAAAAGTGCTGACAGTCTTGGGAGGTGTAATGTCAATCGATTTGAAGGCAGTTAAGAGGGAACTATATATAATTATTATAAATGGGAAATTATATAATATTAAACCTGGAAAAGGCGGGAATAGGGCTCAGGTTAGGAGGGATTTAATGAGAAGACGCCAGTAAAGGTGGGATAGGGTTGAAACAGGTAGAAAACTTAACAACTGTTTCCTGACGTGTCAGAAAGAATGAAGAGGAGAGTAGATGTCAAATATTATACGACTCAATTTCTGACAGGACACGGTAATTTTGCAGCGTATTTGAAGAGGTGTGGACTAAAGTACAGTGAGTTCTATAAAGTGTAACGTGTGGATACCCCAGAACACGTAATGTATGACTGCATTGAGATAGCAGAGAGCCGATCCCAGTTGAGGATCAAATAGATGAATATCGGTGTGAGATTGGACCTCAGAGAAATTCTGTAGCATGACGAGGCAACGGCGATTTTTTTTTACTGGACCAAAGACGTGATGCGAGAGGGCAAGGAGAGGACGTAGTCAATGGGTGAGCAAGCCAATCAGCAGTGGGGACTCAAGAGTAACGACCGTCCTAAAGGGGCGGGGGTGGGTTTTTGTGAAATGAGAGTCATTTAGAGTCCGGGGTCTGTTCCCGTGTGGACGGATGATCTGCAATAGGCGAACTGTGGGCAAATATCCGCCCACACAGCAGGGGATGAGAGGGTGGGTAGAGAAAGGTGCGTGTGCACGACAGAATGGTTTCACCAAGGCTCCTGGGTGTGCAGATCCGGAAAGCTGGCCTTGGCCGCCGCTGGTAGATCTCATAGCGTGCTATGAGGTCGATCCTTGGTCAGTGGGAGGTTCTTCGTTCTTAGTAACGAAGGCCCTAAACTGACTCCTCGGGAGATCGGGGGATCCCGGGGGAGGATACGCCAGTCTTCTGTCCCAGTCGGGGATGGGCGGGGGCCCGATAAATTGGATCCTCTGACTATACTTGGTGTTGGTCTCGATGTTGTTTGTGGTTTTGGTCTTTTCGGCATTGATGCGGGAATCCAAGTGGGAACCCAGGGGGATGCTGTGGACTGTTAAATCCTAGATAGTGGATAATCCGAACCCCATGGAGGGAACTGGGCTGAAGTCTTATATTCCCAGGGATATAGACCAGTCGGGCGCTTAGTCAGCGTTTTCGATAGTAGACTCCGCTCCCATTGGGGCCAAGGGTGTAGATCGGACATGGTCCTGGGAACTCGCTTGTAAAACGTTTCTATCTACCTGTATTACTCTTTAATATTCTGAAAACTAACAGTGACTTAGTAGCGTGTCTATGAATGGACATGTTAATACTCTCGAACACTTGTTCTTACCGATATTCTCACATACGATATTAATTGATGACTCGTTGGCGACTTGGTGAAACATATTAATACAAAGGTTTTTAAAAATATATAAACACTTGGTAAGTTTCACAGATTTTATTTCACTCTGACAGCTGTTTCGACCTCTTAAGCCATTGTCAAAGAGATGAATGAAGACTAAACACAGGATGTAGGGTGGGACATCTGTTTAGGGCATGTGTTGTGGGAACAGTTGTGGTGAAGATGTGGAGGGGTTTGCAGGAGCTAAGAGAAGGTCAAGTGTCTGTAAAAACTAAATATAATCTAAATGCAAAATATAAAATTAACTAAACTACATGTAATCCAAATGCAAAATATATAATTAACTAAACTAAATAACAGCTTTTAACAAAGGGGATACACACAATTCAGTTTGTTCATTTGTTAAATTTTTGTTATTTTTTATTGCTTTTTTAATTTCTAGAATTCTAACAAATCCATTTTTACCTTTTTGTATGTTGTGGAGTAGTGTTATATTTTTTGTATCTATGAAGTGATTGTGTTGTAAGCAATGATCTGCAAAACCTGTATTGGCTGTATTGGTTAAAATCGCCTTCTTATGTTCAGAAATGCGATGTTTCAGAGCACGGCCACATTTTTCCGATATAAATAGCATCGCATTCTGCACAGTGTATTTCATAAACTCCATTTTTCTCCAGTGTGTTTGATTTTTCTTTATTATTGACTAGTAATGAAAAAAGATTACGTTTGTTTATTGATACCATGTTAAGACCATGCTCTTTTAACCTGTTATTAATCCTATCTGTTATAAACGGAATGTAATTTGTTAAATACAATTTTTTTTAAATAATTTTCTTCTGTTTTTTGACATGAAAGAGTATTATGCTTTCATCATAACCGTTAATTTTTGCTATGGCTTTTATAATATCTACTTCTTTACTGAAATTTTCTTTAGATAATTCCTTTAAGCAGTTTACAAACGCACCGTAGCCTCTAGTAGTAAAATGATTTGTCTGCTGACTTCAACCAAGTCTGCGGCCAATTCCGTGTTTGCCCACTCCATAGAGCGAATTAAAATTTTATGTTTGAGAACCTGAGTGTCCGTTAAAAAAATCTTTGATTCATTTATGTTTAATTTCACTTGTTGCAAATAGGCGTGTTTACAGGCACGTACTTACTAAGGTGGAGTTGTACAAAATTAGTACAGAACACTTAACACTATCAGCGTCTGCAGGAGATAGGAGAAAATTTGGGGTCGCTTTCTGGTATCGTTTGTTTTATTTATATTGCAATATAAGACGTCATCTTTACTATTCCATCACCTTGCTAAATTGTATGTACTTATTAACGCAACACTTGTTCCACACTTACAACAAAATGAATAGCAAATGAGGAGTGTAAACAAATTATAGTTTTATTCACAACATCTAATTACTTCTGCAGAAGAAAATCCTGGCTGCGCCCATGTTGGAATGTGTGTGTGTGTGTGTGTGTGTGTGATGTAGTAAATTCTTTGTTTCGTGCAGTATCTGGATTTTATATTGTTGCATTAATTGTTATTAAGTTAATATAGGCCTAATAACTTGGCTGGGACATGTGGAAAGAATGTCTGAGAAAAAAATGCCTAAAATAATGCTGAAGGGAAGATTATATACTACTAGACATAGAGGCAGACCAAGGATGAGATGGTTGGATGGCGTAAAAGAAGATCTTGCTAGCATGGGAATTAGAGGGTGGAGAGGAAGGGCGGAGAACAGGGAAGCATGGAGGAGTATTGTTGAGGAGGCTAAAGCCCACCAAAGGCTGTTATCCCAGATAAGAAGAAGATAATATAATTAATTGTCAATGTGAGGTACAATCCGAGATGTATATAGTCTATGAGGTAACTGACGAAGACTGCAGCTGATGGTGACTTAGAGTGCATATTAAGAATAAGAGAAATATTACAAGATAGTGGAATGGCCACTTGACAGGAGAACAGGTAGTTCTGAAAAAGATATTTAAATACGCCTTAATAGAACTGAAAGCTGAGACCACGCACTGGTCTGAAGGATGGTCGAAAGTGGTTTAATGTGGCGATTTTCAGCCTCTACGAGTCGCAACACGCTTGTTGGTCCCGAGGAGATATTACCTTCTCACAGGTCAAGAGGTCCTAGTATGGTCTGGAGTTATGATCTGAATGGACCAAGAAAAAATTAGTTACGTAAGTAATATATATATAATTAAAAAATTATTATTTTTTTTTTAATTCGTCTTCTGTTGAGATCCCACCACATTTGCGGCATATTGTCTGGCTAAACCATAGCTGCCAGAATACCCCACGATCGTGTAACACGTGGTTTCGTTTAACGTGTCCCTCATATATGCGGATTGGGCTAGGCAAAAACCAAAACACGGGATGTTTATGTAAAACCCAGAGATGTTCTCTACATGCACATAATGTATGCTTCCGGTGACAAACGGCGCAGAAATACGGGTTTCGTCCCGAATTGTAACCGCTTTTCCCAGTGTGATTCTCGGGTAATGTACTGCCGGGGCGCTGATTTTATGTCGATATTGTAAAGGATGAGGATTTCTGATATTAATAATAATAGTTCTAATAAATATAAAGTGTGTTAAATACTCGCTCCAATGTAAATGTTTAATGAGAAAAATTCGTTCTTCAAAAATGTCTTGGACATAGCCTGAGACAATTTGGTCAGAAAAGGTATACATTCGTATACTTTTTTGTAACTCTCTATTAATTTTACAGTTAAAAAATTTTTAAATGCAAAATACGTATTGTAGCCCTTCTGAATAAATTATTATTGTTTGAACATAAACGTTGCTTATTTTTTTATATCTGCTATAAATTGGCTTGATAAATGGCGCATAAAAATCAATTCGTTCAAGTGAGTCCACGTTACCTTCACCACACGTAACTGCCCTCCAGTAACAATTAACGGTCAACCAATACCCCAAGCTGAAAGTACCTTGGGATGCACCTGGACAGGAGACTAACGTGGAAAAAACACATAATCTATAAGAAGATTGAACTTAATGTCAAGGTCATAAATATCTACTGGCTGATAGGCAGAAAATCGCGGTTAAGTCTCGTCAACAAACCTTTAATATATAAAGCAGTTCTTAAACCGGTATGGAGTTATGGTATTCAACTTTGGGGTACTGCTAGTACGAGTAATATTGAGGTTATCCAGCGCTTTCAGTCCAAAACTTTAAGATCAATAGTCGAGGCCCCATGGTTCGTCTCCAACAATTCTATACACCGAGACCTCAAAGTTCCAACTGTGAGAGAAGAAATCATGCGCCTCTGCAGGAAACACATCTCTAAACTTGAAAAGCATCCAACTCCCTAGCAATTAATTTGTTAGATAATAGTGAAGATATTTATAGAGTAAAAAGGCACAAACTGTTAGACTTACCTTTCAGGTTTAACTAATAATGTATTCTCTGTATAATTTGCATTGTAATGTCTGTGATATCTGTTCTGTAATATCTGTATGTATTGTATTCGTGTCAACATTAAGTGTTAATGTCTACCAGTATATGTGCCTTATAGGCCCAGTGTTTAACATTTTGAACTTACTGTATCATGCCAGCAGCAAGTGGAAGTGATTTTTCTTCATTTGTTTACATGTTTTCGTCATTTAGTCTTGTAATTTGTGTATCTGTTTAATCTGTTAACAAAAACAAGAAGAGCTGTCAATGGTCAGCTCTTCATAATCATGTATGTGTTTTGTCAGACAGTTTGTTCAATGTTCGCTTAGTCGAACAGACCACAAATCTGCAACAAATTGAAGGAAAAAAATCTGCTATAAATAAAATTCTGTTATTTTTATTTTTCATTAAAAGTATAACGGAATGTTAAGTTGAAACATTAAAATTTGCGTTTAATAAACGTTTAGAATAGCAGATGAATATGGCTTTCAAATATCTGGGGACAAGACTAAAACAATGGCATTAAAAGGGAAGCAACCGGTATGAACTAAGATAGTTATAGGTGGAAAGATCATGGAACAAGTCCAGAATTTAAATTACTCGGGATGTTACGTTACATGTGGGACAGAAATTGATCTGGATGAAAAATTAAACAAATTTAGAAATATCTGTGGAACAATTCACAGATACCTTAACAATAAGACGAGGAAGGAAACAAGGATAAGGTTTTTTAACACTGTAGCGGTACCAGTGTTGATGTATGGAGATGAAGCCAGAGTTATGAAAGAAAGAGACAAAGCAAAGATTCAAGAAGTGGAGCTGAAGTTTATGAGGAGCACTCTGGGCTGTACCATTCTCGATAGAAAGAAGAATGTGGATGTAAGGACGGAACTGGGGGTTGACCCATTGTTGGAACAGCTAAGGAGCAACAAAAAGAAGGTGGTGTAAACATTTGGGAGGAATGGGGAGGATTCCAGGATTCCAGTGCTAGCAATGGAATATAGACCGATGGGGAAGAGAAATGTAGGATGACCGAGTGCGAAGTGGGTCCCGGAACAGTTTCAGGATGAGCCTAATCCTTGAGGTTGATGATAATGATAAACGTTTATTGTACATAAAACCCACGTGTCATATTACGCAGCTATAAAACATGTGCCCCAATTTACACAATATCGCTATACGCAGCAGTAAAATATCAAGACTTGCTTGCTTGGGCCATACAGTAGTTTTATTGTTCTCGACAAGCGAATTATTCACTCGGATATCGCCAACGACGATAACACCAGCAGCTGTTTATAAATCAGTGTCCGGTGTACGTAAATTAATCACGAAACAATAGCCCCGGTAATGTAGATAAGCAATGCTACCTATGTGGCTGCCGTTAGAAGCAGTTCACTCGTAGCGTTACTCTCCAATTATGTCTGTGTACTCTGCATTCGCTTTCTTTCTTTTAGTATCAGCTGTAAGTTCACTATTATTTATTTTTATAGTATTTTATTTTATTAACTACATTTATTTCAGGGATTATCTATAGCATAACAAACGCACACGAACTAACCTCTGTTAGCGATCTATTTAACTAATTATCAAAATTAATTAGTAGATACAAAGGTTTTATCCAAGAAAGAAAATTTGAAATTCACTGATGCGCCCGATCTAAGGATGAGATAATAACTGGAAGAAGTTAGCAGAAACCATTTAAGTAGTGTCTTGCAAAATTTCATCCTGTAGTAATCAGAACGATTCAAAGTTACTGAAATTTCGAATTATTGCAAAAATTTACAAACATTTTAAAATAAATTAATGGTAATTAATTTTTTTAAAGTTCACTTTTGTACATAAGGCAAAAAACTATTTTACAGGGTATGTAAGAAATAAACTGTTTTGTGTAAAAAACAGTTTACCTGTGGATTATCAAAACTCGTGTCATTTTTTACCGTAAAAAGGTAAAACTAGAAATTAACGTAAATTTTACAGACTATATAAAATTCTGTGGCGTTTTATTCAAGTCTACGGTTTTTTTAATCTACTTCAGAAATTTTCATTTAACCCTCCAAAAACAATTTTCCACACTATGAACAAATGTAAACTTTTTAAATATCCACTGTTATGCATCCCTTGGTTTCAAAGTTAAATTGTGTATTTGGGATCAAAGCCCTTTGACTCCTAAGCTAAATTTTATAAACCATAATATTGCATACTTATTTATTTTTTTAAATTACTTAATTCTTAACACATTTTAGAATCTGTGATTACAAAGTAATAAAAGAAATCATTTCCACACTGCTTCACAAGCTTTTGGCTTCAACCGAGCTACTGACTGAAATAGTCGTACAATTATCAAGTAGATGTGATGCAACATAAAACTCTTATTTTATAGTAAATAGTTTTATACAAAATACTTTGACTAACATTTCCGTTTCCATTCTTTAACTGCAGACCCTAGTGTTCCGCGCACAACATTATGAAAGCAATTCTCTACAAGAAGTCAAACAAGTAGAAGAATCACTAATATGTATTAGGAAATTATATTGAAAGTACTTTTCATTACAGTTTTTACTTGATAGATAAACAACTGTAGAAATGTACCTGTATCACTATCAAGATATTTTTCCTTTTACTTGAAATATATTTCAAGCATTTAGCATTAAGTTCATCGTCAGCCATACTAATTTGTTGTCTAATAGAATATTTGTTTGTTGGTTAATTTCTGCTGTTGGCTACTGTTGGATTTTTTTGTGCTGTTTCATTGTTATTGTGATTCCTATTATCCAGTAATTCCTATACTACGTATTGTTTGTGAGCGTTTCCTTTGCTTAGCGCTTTAAAAACTGCGCACTGTTTTGTATTGACTTGTATTTATTAAATGTAACTGTATCACTACCGACTCTTCAACGGACACGTCATGGACAACAAAATCCAAGAATTGTATTTATTCTGATATCAATTTGTTTTGAGTTTTATGTTTGTATGTAGGTTTCTTAAATATTCATTATAATGCCATTGTGTAATATATATTTTATTAATGCCATCTTGTTGACGTCTGGGAATTCATGTCCTGTTTTTATTGAATATTAGATTTTATTGTGTTTATTGTTAAATTAGATTTGTAAATGTTTGGTTTCTGTATGAATTTAAATGTTCGAAGTACCAATGTTTTAATGGTTTTTATCGTTTGGCCTATGACAAGTTTGCTGCAATCTTTCCGTTTTATTTTGTAACTAAATTTAATTGTTTTAGGTAACATTTTTATTGCATATGTTAGTTATTTGTACGTTGTTTCCCTTTGATTGGAAGTTATTTTACTTTTTGCATTTTAAATAGTTTTGTAAGTTTATTCACTGTGCTGCTTATGTAAGCGAATGCAACACGTTGTTATTCATCTGTTTCTTTACGGTTAGTTCTTAAAGTGCTGTTTTTATTTTATATATATAATTTTATTTTCTGTTGTGTTTATGGTGTTTTTATTGTAACTATTTTCTTTGAGTATTGTATTTCTTTCTCTATTATGTCCTGTGAATGTAGGGGTACTTTGTACATTCTGTTATAAAGTGACTGCCGTTTTGTGTTACGGTGGAATTGTTAGAAATGATCAGACATTTACACATTGATTTTCTATGTATTGCATACTGTGATTGGTTATGATTTATAGAAATAATGAATAACTGCTATTGTTGTCCCCTTTTGTAAAATATATGTTTGGGTGTATGTTGTTTAGCTCTTATCAGTTATTTTCTCTATGTTAGCAGTCTTCATAACAACTTTGTCAAATTTTGTTGCTTCCCTGCTATATACACTTTTTCCTCGAACGAGGCCTTTCGGTTTCGCAACCATTATCAAGTTCTTCCTACAACTACAACTAGTTTTTCAATGATTTTATCGATCCTTTGAGTCTGATATAAATTGCTTTGAGCTATTTGCTTTATTATGTGTATCTCTTTTTCATACTGTTCCTTCCATAGGGGATATATGAGGGCTTGATATACCATGCTGTTGTGTGTAGAAATTTTGTATGAGTAGGAATGGTTGCTCTCTGCGTGAATGGTAATACCTGTATGGATATCTTTTCTGTACATATATAAATGAAGTTTGCTTGCATGGCGTTTTATGGTGAGGTCTAGGAAGTTTATTTCGCCTTTATTCTGTATTTCTTTTGTAAATTTAATGTCAGAATTATTGGAGTTGATGTACACTAGAAGTTGGCCGATTTGTCTAGCAGTACCTGCAAATAAACAGATGACGTCATCCACATACCTGTACCACCCACAAACCTTACCATAAAACTTTTTTTTTATTCGTACTTATTTGTTTTTATTGTTCTAATAATTCGTAGGAATTTTTAATTTTGTAAATATTATTTGTGAAATTTATGTTTTTTAGTTTTTATAATACATTTTTTGTAATTTTTTATAGAAAAAAATTTATAAAAAGTGGGTGTCTTTTGAAGTAAGCGTCACCCTTATCCCACTCAGGATCTCGACGCACATACACCGTCGTCATACGGTAAACATGGCACTGCTGATGGCGTTCAGAAGTACAACGTGCCTACGTCGTACTTCAAATCCGTTTTTATACTTCTATATGAAATCAATAAATTTTGTGGAATCTCATATACCGCGATTATTTGTAGTCGTTTCGCACATTGTCGTAAAGGTTTTAAAAATATATAAACACTTGGTACGTTTGACAATTTTTATTTAACTCTGACAGCTGTTTCAGCTTATCAAGCTGTTATCATTGTCAAACTTGATTTCTGTGGGGAAAGAAGTCAACATCAAGCTGGATTAAAGAAGTCAAAAAGGATTTAGACAAAAATAATATAAACGCAGAAGAAGCAATTGAAAGAGAAATTTTTCAGGCAAAAGTGTTAAAAATGGAACGAGTTTAGGGTAGGAGAGAGAGAAACGCAGGTTCAAAATGGCTGAAGACAGGAAGAAGAGACAGTGAAAAGATGAAAGAATATTAGAGAAAAAGAAAAGAACAAATAATAAAGAACTGAAATTGGCATGTGGTCCTTAGATGGGCGACACAAAAAAAAGCTTTTGTTTCACTAATTTTAATACACTATTTTATTAACTAATGTGAACAATGTTGTTTTAAAATTATGAAAGTTAATGTAAAGATGTCTCCGAGGGACGGTGTCGCCGCTCACCGACATGTTCAGTATTGTTTGTCTCTTGACAGCTGGCTACCGTGAGTCTTCTTCTTCTTCTTCTTCTACACTTCATGGTACAGGCAGAAATGCCTGTTCCGTCTCCACAATGTCATAGTTGGTCCCATCTTGAAAAAGGTATTCCAACGTTACGCTTGCCCGTTGGTTTATAAGATCTTATTTGTTGTGGTAGTCTACATTTGTCCATGCGGTCGATGTGTTCCCGCCATTTCCGTTTGTAATCATTTATTCGATGATTCAAATTGTAGATGTTTAGCGCATTCCGGACGTCGTCATTACGTATTCTATCTAATCGCGTACAGCCCTTGACTCTTCTCAGAAATCGCATCTCAGCTGCCTGAATCTTTGATCTATCTAGCTTTGAAGGAACCCAGGTCTCACTGCCGTACGTCAGAATTGGGACAACCATGGTTTTATATAACTTTAATCTTGTCTCCTTACGTGTTTTATTTCCCAACGTTCTATTTATCGTGCCCCCCTATGTACTCAAATCTCTGAAGTTTTCTTTCTATATCATGTCCTCTTAGATAGCTGACATCCGATCCTAAATAGCAAAAATGTGATACGTGTTCCACTGGATGTCCATAGACCATTATTTTTTAGCGTACTGGATTCTTCCCTTTAAATGCCATAATTTTAGTTTACTGTGCCGATATTTCTAGGGAATATTCATCAGCTATGGTTTCTAATGTGTACACCGATCTTTGCAGGCCATCTTCAGTCGTTTGAATTATTGCTAAGTCATCTGCAAAAAGTAACGAATTTAAAGTGGTGTTGCTGTTTATTTTAATACCTCCACGGACTTCTCCCTGCCATATCCTGATTATGTGATCTATGTATACATTAAACAAAGTTGGAGGTATGCTACAACCCTGTCGCACACCCTGTGTTTTTACTAGCTCTGTGCTTATACTTCGTCCCGTATTTATCACCATTTCTGCTCATTTATATAGTCCTTTCAATGCCTGGATCAAGTGTCGAGGGTACCCTCTTATATTCATAATTTCCCACAGATTTTGTCTATTTACTTTGTCAAACGCCTTCTTAAAATCTATAAATGCTATGTGCGTTTCAAGATTGACCTCTCTTCTTTTTTCAATCAGTTGTTGTATTATAAAAACATTGTCAATGCAAGAGCGTCCCTGTCCGTAAGTCATCCGGGTATATGTACCTACTGTACTTTACTGCGACGGTGGAAAAATTTACTGGAAACATTTAATTTTAATTTTCTCAGTATGTTTGTCTTTATGTTTACGCGATGTACCTGAAAAGGCGTTGTACTCTATTAGCTTACTTAGCAGATGTGAAAAATTAGATATTGACATTGAACGCCACCTGCGACGTTTGCCGACAGGTCACTAGCGACTTCACTGCCATGTATTAGATATTGACATTGAACGCCACCTGTGATGTTTGCCGACAGGTCACTAGCGACTTCACTGCCATGTATTAGATATTGACATTGAACGCCACCTGTGATGTTTGCCAACAGGTCACTAGCGACTTCACTGCCATGTATTAGATATTGACATTGAACGCCACCTGTGGTGTTTGCCGACAGGTCACTAGCGACTTCATTGCCATGTATTAGATATTGACATTGAACGCCACCTGTGATGTTTACCGACAGGTCACTAGCGACTTCACTGCCATCTATTAGATATTGACATTGAACGCCACCTGTGATGTTTGCCGACAGGTCACTAGCGACTTCACTGCCATGTATTAGATATTGACATTGAACGCCACCTGTGATGTTTGCCGACAGGTCACTAGCGACTTCACTGCCATGTATTAGATATTGACATTGAACACCACCTGTGATGTTTGCCGACAGGTCACTAGCGACTTCACTGCCATGTATTAGATATTGACATTGAACGCCACCTGTGATGTTTGCCGACATGTCACTAGCGACTTCACTGCCATGTATTAGATATTGACATTGAACGCCACCTGTGATGTTTGCCGACAGGTCACTAGCGACTTCACTGCCATGTATTAGATATTGACATTGAACGCCAACTGTGATGTTTGCCGACAGGTCACTAGAGATTTCACTGCCATCTATTAGACATTGACATTGAACGCCACCTGTGGTGTTTGCCGACAGGTCACTAGCGACTTCACTGCCATGTATTAGACATTGACATTGAACGCCACCTGTGATGTTTGCCGACAGGTCACTAGCGACTTCACTGCCATGTATTAGATATTGACATTGAACACCACCTGTGATGTTTGCCGACAGGTCACTAGCGACTTCACTGCCATGTATTAGACATTGACATTGAACGCCACCTGTGATGTTTACCGACAGGTCACTAGCGACTTCACTGCCATGTATTAGATATTGACATTGAACGCCACCTGTGATGTTTGCCGACAGGTCACTAGCGACTTCACTGCCATGTATTAGATATTGAGATTGAACGCCACCTGTGATGTTTGCCAACAGGTCACTAGCGACTTCACTGCCATATATTTTCTCACATTTTTTAATTCATACGTTTGCGGTAATTCATTCCTGAATTTAATCCCTCCTGCGCATGAAAACGTGAGAGACGTTCACTTGGATTTTTTATGGACTAAATAACTTTTGTAAATACAGTATATAGGTAGTAACTTTTGATACACCGATGATACACAAAAACAATTTCTGCTGACGAAATATCAGTTCGTTGAATTAATATTTAAACTGCATATAAAATATTATTGTTAGTTACAGTTTCAGTGTGTGTGTATATTGCTACTTGCTACTATTCCACTTAATACACGGTTTTCAGGAGGTCCTCGTTGAGCGTCTTAACGGGATTTTACTGT
This sequence comes from Magicicada septendecula, assembly GCA_034769895.1. Lineage (NCBI taxonomy): Eukaryota > Metazoa > Arthropoda > Insecta > Hemiptera > Cicadidae > Magicicada > Magicicada septendecula. The sequence continues at coordinate 104,349,120 of CM068375.1, forward strand.
ATTGTTTAAATTTAAATAAACAATTAAAGATAATATAGAAGGTTCATTACTTTCTGCCCTTTTTTGTATTTATTGCGGATTATTCGGGGAATTCGGTTATACATGGCGATCGCGCAAGCCAATTCCGAGATAATCTGGAGTTTACTGTAAATAAGTAAGAGGATAATCAAGAGTTTACTGTAGCGCAAGTACACGTGCGCGAAGTGTATTCTTCTGTTCGTTGGAGAATCAAGATTTAACAAACATTTATAAAAATAAAATAATTTTCACTGGGATGACAGTTACAAATTACTTCTAGTTGTTTAGGAAAGCAGTTATAAATAAAATTACATAATTATTGTAACATTATTAGGCCTATGTGTTCTCGGTGTTTTGTTTTGATATTGTTGCTAAGTGAAAGTGTATGTGTGTGTGTGTGTGTGTGTGTGTTATTTTACTGAAACTACTGTAACTTCGTTGTAAATTTATGGGCTCTGTTGTAGGCGTTGATTTGTGTGTTCGAAATCATGGGCTTGTAGTTAAAATTGTGGGCGAGTAACTGGTCACACATAGAACTTAGTCTAAGTCTTAGAGAGAGAGAGAGAGAGAGAGAGAGAGAGAGAGAGAGAAAGAGAGAGAGACTTTTAGAAATAAAAGTATTCGAAATGAGCTAAGTATCTAAAATCGGTTAGTATTAAATTGGTGAGTATACAAAAAATTGGAAAAGCCATTTCTACAGGATAACTAGCAACAGACATTTGAAAAACTTATTATTTACAGGTGGTAAAAGGGATGTTGAAAGACCAAGGGAGAAGTGGTCACAACATTGTGTAAACGGAAAAGGGATTTAGTCTAATCCCAATCCCTAGAATGTAGAAGAAAATATATATCTACATAACCAGACTACGCCCATATAGGCCTAGTATGAATGCACCTCCTACTCCCATTAAAAACTAACCAAACCCTGTTCATATGACGTTAATCCACCACATGTTGCTAATACACTACACGCCCACCTGATATCATTCCGAACCCGTGGAATCAATCACCAGCTTGAGCCCCATACACATAAAACCCAACCTTCATCTCCAGTGACGTCAAACGATACACTGACATACAGTTTAATACACATAAGATATAATCTGTATAGGCTCATATCATGCAAATCCTTTGTGATCGATGGTGTATTCAATATGACTGACTTGCGTATTGCAGCATGGTAGAGTCTCACGTGTTATCTGTTTCAATATATACGTATATCTATATGTGTAAACGAGCTGCGCACATTGTACTACTGGAACATCCGCGAACTTGAGTGAACTTGAAACATCCGCGAAACTACGCTGAGATAACCCGCATACCCTATCTGTTACATCAAACGTAATACTCACCACTACATCAGTAGCGGTATGTTAATTATTAAGTACAGTTACACAAAATACATTGATAATCCGAACGTCAGTTCGAACTTTTAATTAGGCCTTTCCGAACAGTGGGACTAGCTTTTTTTTAAGGATACCTGCAATGAAAATGATTGTTTAATATATGTTAAATACGTTAGATTTTGTAGTCGATGTAATCTATTAAACATAAAGACACTGCTACGCCTATAGGGTCGTTATATGAACAATCACCCATAACGCTAAAAGGAAACAAGTAAATAAGACTTTTTTATACTTAAATAAAGAAAGCTCTTGTATTTGTTGCTTTAACACACACAGAATCACGTCGCGTTTTCGTTACCTTATCCTGTACCGATTATATTTTACCAAACAAATAGATAATTCTATCATCAATTCTAATTGGTTCCAATCACGACTCTCTACTGTTCGTAGTAAATTGTTGTACTGACAGGTTCTTACTGATTTGTTTCTTGTTTTTACAGTGTGGTATTGTGTCCGGGAAGGATGAAGATTCGTTGGACTTTCAGCTGGATAACTTAGACAACGTGGTGGACACAAGTGAATTGAAGAAAGGCATTTACGAATTTTCAGACGAAGATTTCGATTCCTTCAATATTGCCTGGGAGGCGTTGAATAATCCGAGCGGAAACGATACGCCTGTGTTCAATGAAGCTCTGGAGATTGCAGAACTTTATCAGGTGACGAAGCGGACCGCTGCGCCGGAACCCACGACTCTGCCGCCGGACGGCGTGTCTACCTTTAAGATATCCCTACACCCGTCGGAGAAAAAAACAATTCCAGTGGTCGTAACGTGGAAGCTTAAAACGCACCCGCCGAATATTTCCACCGAAGGCGGAATTCCAATGCAACCGGATGTGGGAACTAAAAACAACATTACAGACGATCTCGTATCAATTATTTCTAGAAATATACAACAACTGTTCTCAGTGGCTGAGCCCTCACAGGGACCTCCGTTACGAGCAAATAAAACTTCAGAACTCAAAGCAGTAAACAAAACACATGGATCAATAGAGCACAAGGAAGAAACTACCACATCTTCAGTTGGTGTAATACCAAAAAGGAAGCAAATGTCTGGACGAAGAACGAGACTGAATACGCGTACACGGGGAGCAACAGAGCATACAAATACAACAATTACATTTTCAAACGGTGTAATGCCAAAAGGTAAGAAAATGTTTAGAAAAAAATTGGGGTCGACTAAGTCTACCAGAAGGCCATCATTGCTAAGTACTACAGTAAAATCTAAAACGACACCTTCAGTCACTATTAAGACAACACCTAAAATAAAGACATCTAATGATGTAGTGGCTTCAATATCCGTTATTCCAAAAAGAAACAAAACGTCGAGAGGAAATTATGGTTTCAAGAAAGCAGCAAAATCTCCAGCAACACGTGTTCCAGTAACTGGAACAACCCCTTTGACAACGACAAAACCTACATCGTTGCGGTCGCCCACGGAATCAACACCTTTAACAACCTCTGAAGTGACTAAAGCAAAACGAGTAACTAAAACAAAGTCGAAACTGAAAAAGAGTATGAGAAGACGCCTTGCGACGTCCAGTACGACTCGATTACGTCAGAACACAACTACAACTCAGCTCCCCACTACAACAACTGTCAACGTTACTTTGACCACATGTAAGTACAAAACAACGGTTACAGGACGGCCACCAAAAGCAACCAAAGTTTCGCGTCGCAGACGACCTCACTCCGAAAGAAAACTCAAAAAGCACAAGCGTGCAGGAATATCGTCCACTACGACTATGCCACCGTCGCCTTCGAGACTGCCCGCTACCTTGCAACGCCCTATGGCGACTATTCGTTCTCCTTTGTTTGAGAAACATCGCGCTCGAAAACCGGCACGACCTCGGCTGACCAGAAAAAAGGTCATAACAGTGGAAGAATGGGTGTTTCCCAGCAACTACGAACTGGAAAATGGACCGGAGTTTCCCCTCGGTTTCAATACCAAGTAAATGCATACATTACTGCTACATCAAACTGTGTTAAAGAAATGTCCGAACATTTTAAATAGCAGGCTAACAGACATATAGAGCGAGCTACGGCTATTAACCGCATCTAGCAACAACTAGTGGCAACAAACTGCCATTACCCCTTTCCGCCGTGAGCATTAGTCTTTCTGCAATGTTTACAGGTAAACGAGACACTGTTAATATATTGCCAAAAGCTGTCGTTAGGCTAGCTGAGTAGCCATAACTGCGCCAATTTGTGTGCTATTCAAAAACTTCGGTCTTTTTTTAACTCACCTCTTCTTATGATAAACAATGTTCTTTTAAATGTTCTTAAAGAACAATATTTTGTTGTTAATTAAATGTGTTTTCGTTTTGTTATAAAAATAATCTTATACTAATTATTTTATGATTGTGTATTCATTTTATGTTGTTCTGAATTGTATTAACCTTTTGCAGTTTATAATGATGTTGTGAACAGTTGTCATGACTATGTGAAATAAAATAGCTCACTGCAATTTAAACAGTATTTGGTTTGAATTCCTTTACAGCTGTGATGTTACTACAACTTCATGTTTAATCAGTATTTCACATAACCATTCATTTATTAAAAAAAGAAACACACATACAAAGATATATAACAAGACAACTCTAACAAAGGCTTAGAGTATATGAGAGTAACTGTTTGTAACTTGGTGCCTGTCATTGTCTTGCTGATAAAATGAAATTTCAATTTCTATAGATTCTGTAACAATTACAAGACATAAGTTTTCTTCTTCTTTTCATCATCGTCATAATCATCATCATCATCATCATCATCATCATCATCATCATCATCATCATCATCTTCTTCTTCTTCTTCTTCTTCTTCTTCTTCTTCTTCTTCTTCTTCTTCTTCTTCTTCTTCTTCTTCTTCTTCTTCTTCTTCTTCTTCTTCTCCTTCTTCTTCTTCTTCTTCTTCTTCTTCTTATTTCCGATTATCCGTTAAGTGGGTAGTCAATCTCCTGGAAATCAATCTGACTAAATCGCCTTCTAATAAACAATTATCATGCATTCTCTGGACAATAAATGATCCCTCCAATATATCAGTCTTTCTCGTCTTGTGTACTTAAGTAACGTACACCCATGTTCTCACACAACATGGGCCTACTGTCACAGTTTGGATTTTATCTCCCCCCATTTTTTTTATAATAAAGGCATTCTGCCTCAAATTCCCCTACATTTTCTGTGTATATTGAGAAATATCCTTTTCTTCGTCTTTTCCTAGTGGTCTTATTCCAGACCAGTCCGTTTTGACATTTAGTTGCCTATGTCTCTATTGCTCTGGTCTACTTATTGTTACGACGGTCTCATTGATCATCGTATGGTACAGCGAAAACAAATACAGACACTAATGAAGTTACTAATTACCAGCTTTAATTAATAAAAAATAACAGTTTATAATCAACAAGGTACTCTTATACAATATTCAAGTTAAATTTGTTTGCTCGCAACAATAATGTCAAGTAATAGAGTTCCACACTAACTATAACACAGTAAACACTTCCACTAATTTTCATCAACCACTCGATCCCCACTAAGGAAACCGTTCATCGTGACTGACTGACAAAGCCAGCCTCTGTCTGTTATATTGGTAGCACAAGTGTTCCAGAATAACTTTCCATCTTTATTGCGGCGTACCAGCATTATGTGTCTTTCAAGTGCTCTCCAGAACAATCTGGAAGGTACTCTAGTGCGCTCGATAGCGGAGAAACGGGTGGAAGGACGTTCTCGACTTTTCAAGAGGGTTCCATCGTTACAATATGTACTTTCGATTAATCACATTCTGTACGCTTAGTCAAAAGTACATCTACGCACAGATTAAAAATATTGAATCACAATCCTAGAAATTATAAATAATTAAAACTAAAACGTGTGCAATAAGCTGTGGGGTTTGTCAGTTATTTCTCAGTTAAGCATGCATTTTTGTTCATACTGCGTTTTCGTTATTTTTAAAATTAGTAAAATGTGTCAGAAGTCGCGTTTTTCTCTTTGACTGTTATCAATAAACGTAGTCGAAGAAAACAACATAAAGTCAACGGATTAAACACACCGTTACTTAGGTTTATGGTGGACTACATAATCGAACGCTTATAAATCACTTTCAGTCAGTGTAAACATTTTCCATATAGTCAATTCTCCACAACTATAATTTTTATATAGGTTTTTAAATTGAAATCAGTCTTCTTTTATTCTCGTTATCTTCTAGAAAGTAATAAAATTTTTAGATTAAATCTAGAGAAGCCTTTGCAGAATCGGACAGAGTTTAAGCCTGATTTCAGTCTATCTGTGTTCTCATCTGTGACGTTGCTAGAGTTTCAACCAATGAGAAGGTCTAAAAATTATTTGAGTCGGTGCTTTGCAGAGAGCACATTGTTCAGTTTCTTCCAAAGACTCGTCATAGAAAGACGTACTCGCTGCCACGAGTTTTTCGTGACAAGACAGGTCGTTCTGCTTTAGACTTAGAAGTTGGTTCACGGTTCGAAGTCTTCGTAACCATTACCACGTACAGAACTCAAATAATAAATAGATCATTCTAGTCCTTTTTTACGTACAGTGGAAGATTTTTCGAATTAGGGCCAAAATATCTGCCGAGATATTTTGATAGTAACGCGAGAACACTTCAAGAAGCCGGATTTTGTGTAAGCTCAATACACGATCTATTTTACCCAGTTTTTAATCCCTGAGATTAAGTGAATTTAAATTATAAACAATAACAGTTCATGTCGCAGTGTGCGTGTATGCAATGACGTGAAGTTTCAACATAAAATATTTCAGCGTTAGTGATCTTCGAACGGCCGACGTGCAGAGTCGTAGTGGTGCAACGTGCGGAGCGTCGAGAGGCTACGCGAACTGTCGGAATTCAACGAACAAGTAACATATATGTAAACTAGCAAATAGACTCAATTATTGAAAGACAAATTTTTAATAAACAATTTTATATTATAAAGTAATAAGACAATAGTAAATTTTAATGTTTTACTTTAATAAATTTTCCTACCTCCAGGTACAGACTTTGTTGTAATAATTTCAATATTACCTATCTATGCAGTTTTAATTTGTATCGTTGCAATATATATATATATAGAGAGAGAGAGCGACGTTACATTTTTGTGTGTACGTGTTCGAGTGGTTGAAAGTATCTGTAATACATTTAGGTCTACATACTTACATACTCAACGAGGCCGTAGGATTTGAGCTTATTTGAGTAAGGCCTACGTTTAAACACTACGTCACTTATAGAAGATTAAATTTGTAGAGAGGAGAGAGCATCGTGAGGTGAAATAATTAAGATGAATTAGAAAACATTAAAATTGAGTTTTATATAAAAACAAATCTTAAAATAAAAAAAATATATGTTCCTTCTTATATGTGTGCACGTATTATAATCACCAACGCATATATATAATAATAATCGTTTAAATAACTTACAATTCGTATAAACCTTATTTTAATATACTGTACCATAAACATAAAATTGGGTGCCTGACAGACATTAAGGAGTTGTGACAATTAACAATTTACAATGAAACTATTAATTAAACACTTTAAACATTCTGATAAAAAATGTTTTCCAAAGAACATTATTCTAACATCAATAATGTGCACCAAATGCTTAGCGTGTCAATTAAATTTTTATATTAAATTTCTTACTTCATATTCTTAAATTAAAAAATTTATGATTATGTTAAAATTTTTTATAATTTAGGCCTACACAACTATTTATATGCTTATCCATTTTACAGATTCTTTGTTATTGCCTCCGTCATCGTTTTATTAGTGTCTCTGCATTTATTTATTTAAATAATTTAATAAATTGCCATCTGATGCTGTAGATGATTCTGCGCTGGTATGTGTGTCCACGGTGGTTCTTAAGATTACATGTGCTTGTTTAAGCGTTTGTGGTCCAGGCTTGTCGGACGACTCGACAACAAGCGCTACTCGAAGTTAAGGGTTCCCCAGACTTGGGGTTGTATAGGTCCTGGCATTACAAACCTGTCCAAGGTTGAGTATACACTCCTGGGCTTGTCAGCGATTGTTCCAACAGGTTCGGCGTCCCTTTAACTACATGACAAATTATTTGCCTATATTAGCGATTTTGATCGTCTGCATCACACTCTTGGCAAACAATAATTTTTCTTGATTTGCGATTATTTTTACTTAATTGGAATATTTTTTATTACTCCGTAATTATTAGTAGGCTTATACTGGAGTACCAAATAACAAATAATTTGTAACAAATAATTACAATTTTACAAACAGTTTTGCGTGTGTCTAGAATTCCTGCCTCTACTCACAACATATACACTAGTAACGTACAGCGATAAACAGACGTCTCACCTGTCTTTACTTCAAATCAGGTGATAGTTGTCTGAGATTGTTAGTTTTAAACCGTACAGGGAGTTCAATAAATTTTTCTTATTTTAGTTTGTTATAAATTACATATGCAACATGGTACATTGTTCATACAATTTGTACCTTTCTAAAACAAATATAAACACACACACACTCACACACACACACACACACAAACACACACACAGGTAGATAGATATGGGGAGAGTCGAGAATAGTTAAACGGTCTGGTATATTTAATAAAAGAATTAATATGTTTACGGATAACTGAAAAGAGTAAAATGGATACTAGGACAGATAAAGGACTCGTATAATAGCTGAATGTATCACAACATTTAGGTTTACTGTTATTATTATTGAAATTTACGATGCGTTATAGAAGTGCAGTAGACGCTGACAGGCTTCCGGCACACTACTCTCCCAAGTTATTGTCTGCTCAACCGTTATACTATTGTCATGTAGATAAACGATAACAACCCTTCCTTACAGTCAGATGATTTAATTACGACTAAAGCGTCAACAGTCGATTCAACAACCATAATAATACGACACGTAACAATGTTAGCAATGCTATGTTTATCATGATAATGACAATAATGATCACTGGAAAAATTCATTATAACAATGAACGGTTTTATTTTTATTTGGTGTTCATTTCCAAAGTACGGGTATACGGACACAGTAAAAGATAATACTGGACAGTGAATTAAGTTTTAAGAATGAATAAAAGAGAAGAAAACCGGTAACGACTTAATGAAAGAAGAGGTGGTGAAGCGTGGAGAAAAACTGGATTTTAAGAGGCTGACAAAAATTGATAGGGACAGATTGAGATCTAACTGAATACCGTGCGAGCTACGCATTTCTTCACGTTATGAGATTAAGACGGCTTGAGAAAACAAGCATACATGCAATTTAGGTCAAAATTTGTGTATCAGTTTGTAAAAAGGGTTTATTATTTTGTTTCATCAGTTTTAAGCGGACTTACGTAATTTTTGCATCAGCTTGTGTTCCTTTTTCTTATTTACTACATGGATTGGGCTATAAACCGTTTGGACTTCACAGAGTTTCTAACCACTTTTTTCAGATTCTTCTAGATTTCTCGTCTCCACTGGCCTATATTCAAAATCTTGTTTAGGAATACGCGTGTCGACGGTGCTTTCCACATTGGAATTCCAATTCTGCCTGTATTCCTTTATTCTCTCCAGAACCGACTGTAACTTCAGGTCTTTCCTTATATCGTCGTTTCGTAGATGATCTCTCAAACTACATCCCTTAACTGTTCTTAAAAATTTCATTTTCGAGCCCTGTATTTTTAAAATATCTTTCTACAGGAGAATCCACGTTTCACATTCATACATTAAAGCCGGCACAGCCACGACCTTATAGAACTTTAGCTGTGTCTCCCTCTGCGTTGTATTCTTCAATAGTCGTCTTATTGTTCCACAGGTATAACTAAATTTATTTAACTTTTTCTCGATATCGTTGCCCTTTCTATATGAAATATCACATCCCAAATAATCAAACTGAGCTACCTGCTCCAAAACTCTATTATAAATTACGATTTTTGCTAGTACAGGATTCGTACCTAGGACGGCCATTAATTTTGGCTTAGTATTTGAGAGCTTAAAGTTATATTTCTGGCAGATTGTATGCAAGGTATAAATATTCCTTTGTAACTCATTTTCACTCTTCCCTATAATTATTTAGTCATCTGCGTATAATGTGCTAATGTGCTAAATGATTCCTTATCCGAGATTCGTATACCTGTCAGTATTACTTGGTAAAAGTTTGTCGGTTCGCTTGCATCAAGGACTTCTGGCATCTCTAAATTTAATCCCACCCGACCATAGCAATCCCACACTGTGTATACGTTAAACACACACTACCTCTTGCCCATGAGCAGTCACAATGGTATACGATCGGTATTACGTGACAAGTGAAAAAGGGATTGACGAAGGATGGAAGAGGGGCGGAACATCTTATTGCCGTGTGGTAGGATTTAAAAATGGAGGTTACATCGAACTTATCCGCTACGAGTAAGTAAAAGTCATATTTTACCATCCGCACAGATGATAGAGTTATAGCCAACCCAGAGGATGCATCCTCGGGGAGACATACTACCACTCTCGAAGTTGTTTCAAAGATAAATCAGCATAAACAAAGGACAGCGGGTGGTTGTAACTCATGCCGGTGGTAAAAATGTGTCCTAATGCGATCTTACGTTTAAATTGGATTAAAAAAATGCGCTTATTACAAAGACATGAACTTTGAAAATTATGAAAAGTGTGAAACTAAAATGCTTATTCCCAACTTGAATGAGAACAGTGTCATAGTAATAGACAATGTTTCCTTCCATAATGTACAAATAAATCCATTACCAACATCATTAACAAAAAAGCAAACATGATTAACTAGTTAGTGAATCATAGTATTCCCTGTAGTCCATTATGTTAAAGCCTGACATCTAAGGGGTAATTAATCCAAACAGACCAACAATCAAAAATCAAAACTTTTAAAACAAATGTTATTTTGGCATGTTATAGACATCCTGTTTTAAGCCTTGCACCATATCACCTATGTTAAAAAAGAGCGTGTTAAAAGAAAAAAACGTTCATTTTTCTGTAGAAAGCATTATAGATTTAGCAAAAATGGAATTTGAGCGTATTTCTCCGTCATACTGGACATCAAGATGTGACCACGTCATGAAAATTGAAATTGACTAAGTGAGATCGGACCAAAAATGGATAACGTAATAGATTGTTTAGATATTAATGTAAGACGGGTTAGCGACAGTGTAGACGATTTGAGGAATAGTGATAGTAACACTGATAACAGTGACGGAAACATTAGTGTATACTTAAAATAGTTTTAGTCTAATTGTTCCACTAGTCTCTCCTGCTCTTTGTAAATAACTTATATCTGCTTGTTTTTTAAACACACACACACGCGCGCGCGCACACACACACATAAATATTTCACATGCGAGTCTATTACACTGTTCAACAACAAAAATGTTTCCTGCTTGAAAGTAGCAAATTTATATTCTGTTTGAGTTATACAAAACTAATTTAACTTTTAAAATGGTTAGTTAGGTCTTATTTTTAAGATCCAGTAGTTTACGTATAGTTATGGGAATTTTTGTTTTAAATTGGGAAATTTCATTTTTTGCGGTTGGCAAATCTGTCTGAGATTACTGTTCTTGTCATTTAAGGTTAGTTTTCGTCTGACTGCATTGTAAGATTAATGAGTGTTAGTAATATTTTCTTTCTTTCCTTATATTGTGTCTAGAAACTGTGAAAATATCTCGCAAATGCTGACAATTTTTGCTATGTATGCAGTGAAGTAACATTTTCTGCTAGAAACGGCCTATAACACAGCTAGTAAAAACAGCATACTTTCATTACTTTGGAGTCAAGGTAGGAGATCAAGACAAGTTATGGGCGCCTTACGTTTGTTGCAATACATGTTCAGTAAATCTTCGTAGTTGGTTAACTGGAAAGAGACGTTCAATGAAATTTGGTGTAACGATGATATGGCAAGAACCAACAAATCATATAAATGACTGTTATTTCTACATGACATTGCTTTTAAATGATGGTATTTCAAAGAAAAAATTGGACTGTAGAATATCCGAACATTCTGTCAGCTATTCGTCCCGTCCCACATCGTGATGGTCTTCCGGTGTCTATCCCTCCACAAGACTATCAACTGCTGCCAGATGATGACGAAGACAGATCAAGAGACGTAAGTGAGCCTACTACGTCACAAGATCCCGACTTTGATCCACAAAATTATTTGAATGAGCCACACAGACTTACACAAAGTGAGTTAAACAATCTGTTTTGAGACTTAAGCCCCCCCAAAGACAAAGCCAAGGTATTAGGATCTAGGGTTGAGCAAAGGAATCTTTTGTCACCTGATGTTACAGTAAGTTTTTACAGAGATCGACAAAAGGATTTCATGCCATATTTTAAAAAGAAAAACAATCTTGTTCCATGCTGTGATGTTAATGGTTTCATGAATATAGAGTATACAAACCTTTGAATATTGAGTGTAACCGTGAAGAATGGAGACTATTCATAGATTCATCAAAATTGAGCTTAAAAACTGTTTTGCTTTATAATGGCAACACTCTACCCTCTATTCCTTTGAGCCATGCTGTGGATATGAAGGAAACATATGGCAATATGAAATTACTTTTGGATGGTATCAAGTCGAGGTTCATAAATGGCAGATCTGTGGGGATTTGAAAGTTGTAGCTTTATTTCTGGGCATGCAGTTGTGGTATAACAGAACAGCTGTTATTTTCTCACTACAAAATAGAACAGAAGACTATGCCCTGGAGAAAAAATGTTGTAAACAATCCTCTAGTTGACAGAAGCAAAATTATACTGCCTCCTTTACCTATCAAATTACTTTTGATAAAGAATTTTGTAACACGGTGAAAGATTTCACGAATAGGTCGCTGCCATGGAGAAGAGGTACCAGGGCAAATGGGACGTGCAGATTACTGCTGGACATTAGCAAGGGATGTTCCAGACTAACAGCACAAGCTGCAAGCTAAAAAGAAGCGTTCGAAAACGTAAAAACAATAATGAAAAACAGTAATAATGAACAATTTTAATAACAATATTAACTTTTAAAGAATTAATTTTCTTTTCTTTAACAATGTAAACATTTTTTATGTAAATTAATTTTTTTTTTATTGTATAAACTAAAATGTTCAAATGTTATTTCTTGTTCTGGATTGTAATTTCGTATATACTAAGAACAGTATAGCAATAAAACAGGAGCTAAAAAAAGTTTCTGTCAGTTATATTCTGTTTTCTTACCCAATAAAGAATCAAAATCAGCTAATTTCAGTCATGAAACAAAATAATATTTTTTTTTGTTGGCTAGTGTTATTGATGTTACTTACGTAAACAAATTAAGATGCCGTGCACAGTTGAGTACATAGGTATATTCCTACTTTTTACTCGAATCGTAACACCTACACAAAGTATAACTCCAAAACATACAATATTTGTTGAAGTCTAAGTTCGACTTAGGAGAAACAGTGTGATAAACAGAACATGCCAAGCCACTGTTATAAAATAATTGCAATAATAATCATTTTATAACTCAATGAAATGTTTGTATTGCCCCTTCCTGTTGTGTCTAATGCCGGTTTCGTCTTACAAAACGTCCGTATGTACCGCTTGTTCGTATCAAAATCGAAATCAAAACTGCCGTATCACTGACTCATCATTGGGGGAGCAGGCTAAAATTTTTAACAGCGAGAGCAGCCCCTTTCCACTTAACGTGGATTACACAGTTCACGCCTTATCCCCACTACAACCTACGTAACTGCTTCATATCTGGTTGTTTTAACCATACGAATGTTAACTCCAGTGGCTTTACAATATTAGGATAAAATTACATCTTTATAATAATAGCCTATAGTTTAGTATAAACATATATATCCATTTTCTCGAATATTGTGTTATTAAAAATCTCATATTGTGGACAGTATTACGCTTATTCTGTGTAAAGATAGAATAAAAATAGAAGTAAAAATTCTAAAAAACTTGTAAAATTTGAGTTATTTGGTGGGGACTAAATTATGAGAAATTTTATTCAAAATCCGAAATTGGTGTTTTTAATAATTTGATAATGAAAGAAATGAAAATGATAATGCCTTTTTTATGTTTAAATTACATTAAACATTATGATCAAACAAACTACTCGTTGTCTTGTCTAGGGAGTCCAACACATTCTTCATGAATATAAGTCCACAAACTACACATAGTCTCATATCTTTCACTACAACCTGTCAGCAAACTGGTCTCGATCTTCCTTGATGAAGTCTTCTTCTGGGACAAGCTTCCCTTTGGAATCTTCCCATCTTCCCTTTGGATATAGTCTTCAGGTTTTTTGTTAGTAGCTGGTTTGTCATTCTTCTAGACCTATCCTTTAGCTTCAAGTAAATCTTTTTTTTAATGCCATAACCTGGGTAGTCATCTTTGACCTTATCGTTGATGTCAGAATTCATCAAAAGAACTGTGATCAAATGAATTTTTGACTGGATCTGGAGCATATAAATCATCAAAGTATCTGAGGAACCTGAAGGCTGATCTAAGACATTAGAATTAACTGGCTCGAACGATGAACTGTAGCGACGTCTACGACGCTGCCAGCGGACATTCATCTGAAGACCGAATGAACGTACCACTGCTTGCAGATTGTTGGAATCAGGTTGTTCCTGTAATGTCGTGTATGGTGCAGCATTATCAACCATTTCTCGGTTTGGTGGTAGCTGCTCAATGACTACGTTTGTAGCAAAAGCTTCTTCGGGAATTACATAGTTATTAAATGGAAATATTTCTGTGGTCATAAATTTCTTTTTTATGTTTGCCTGAGTCATTGATTTCTTCTATGTTGGGGGAAAACATCAGTGAAAAGTCTTGAAATTTCTGATTCCTCTTCACGTGTGCCGAAATACAGGAATGCATTCTGATCCCCAAAATTTCCAAATCTTTTGAAACAATCGTTGTTTCAGGGTTGCAACTCATATGTCGAACTGGATGGTAAACGATATAAGAATATCAGTCTCTTCAGCAACCCCAAAGATTGTATAATCCAAGTGGGATCCGTCAAAATTTAGAAGGCACGTTCCATTCGGCTTAAATCTAGAGAAATGTCTCAGAAATTTTTCAAACTTCACAGCCTTTAGATGTTATTTTAGTTACTGATAGTGTACGTAAATTTATTCCCCAAGCTGAATTGTTTCTTAACCCCAGAGAACAGGATCGTTGGGGGAATAACGGCCCCTGTAGGATTTCCGGAGGCTCCAATTGTAATACTCTCGCCATGTTCCTTTGCAACAATATGGGTACGTTTGTATTTATTTTTTTCAAACATCTTTGGATCAAAAGGCAATTCACTTGAGCATCTTTCATGTGAGTGGATACCCAACGTCTGCCAAACGAAATGTTCTCCTGCACAGTTCACTCTCAGTTTGCACAGTTTGTTTTTTGTAAAGGTAGCTTACAACCCAATTTTGATTTTACAACTTTAATACGAGCAAGGTGATGGCTATGGGATCGCCTGGGTTTGGCATACCTTTTACTTGGAGCATTTAACTTACAGACCAGCTCTTACATCAGTAGGCCTCTACAAAAGTGTACTCTTACATCAGTAGGCCTATATGATTCGCTATTCGAACAGTATACAAAACTGCATATCAAGTAACTAAACATTTGACATTATTATTGTTAATCAAACTTGAAAACAAACGTGAACTTACAAAATAGTAAGTTCTATGTTTTTTATGTTCTAAGTTCTGAGTACTATGTTTAGTATCTGAGTGAAATAAGAAGTGAGTTCTGTAAACAGAGAGCGAGTTCTTCAGAAAATGGCGGCTCCACGCGGTTATCTGTGCTCCCCACTAACTGCAATCGCCCAGACCCTTGTAAGGTCTATGTGAGACACCATGGTTGCGCTATCTGTCGGTGTCTATAGTAACTGTATCCTGCTGGCTATATCACAAACTATAGCCTGACAACTTTAAAAAAAGCCATGTACGCGCAGGATGGAGAAGTACTGTTCCTCTCCCACTATCTCTGTCTTACTGCCCCTTCTCTTCCTAATCAACGGCACGCTGTATAGTTCACTTTCGGTGTTCGGCGATTGAATGATTCCTTCCACACATTTGCCTTACGTCACGTGACTTTCTACTACAAATGTTCCAATTGTTTAAAAAATATCTGTTCTGTGCAGGTCATTTTCAACGTTGTATACCTATAACCATATTTCCTTTTCTACTATAATTTTATACAAACCACTAAGTTATCTTTGGTATTGACGAGCGCTTTCGGAAGTGAAGCCATCTTCAGGTCGTGACGATTTAAAGCCAATTTAAATAGCACAAAACAAAAAAAATATTTTGTTTGAAATGACAAGTGAGAAAATAATCCACCCTCCCCTTTGTACCTTCTTGTCAACCGCGAGTACGGACATGCAAATCATAATGTTGTTGAGCTAATTAAAATAACCATCCTAATTATATAATAAAGGACGTAATAATAATAAATAAAATATTGACTAAATAAAGAAGCTATAGTAGGATTAATAGTAGCTAAGTAGAGGTAAATAATAATAATAAAAATACGGAATTTTTCTTCTCGCGGCGGGAACTGCGCCAATCACCCTACGCGGCAACAAAACCTTACAGACAGTCTCCTCTGAATCACGGCCAAGCCAACAGCCTTGTCATGTGTTGTGAAGACGAATACTTCTATACTGCAAAACTAGGTATCCGTGAATAAGTGTTTCGTGGTTACACAACCCCCACATGTAGTTAAACGAAGTGAAATGTAAAAACAAAAGTTACGTAGTTTAAATGTAAATAAAATAAAAGAAAATAAAAAAAGGCATAGCCGACACATCTCTTTATGAAATGGTTTAATCGTTAAGGTATGTTCCATACCATATCATAAGTTAACATCAGTGTAGTTTAAACCAAAATGTAAAAGTGAACCCGGAGTGAATCATCAACTACAACACTATGAGCTCCAGGTAGCCAGAATCCGAGCCTCATGACTGCGCTAACTACTTAGAGTCAACCACTGAAATGGAGGAACACAAACTACAGCTAAGATCATCCAGGAAAACCTACGGAAGAGGACCATGAAGAGGACCAGCCGTGGACCAACATCATACCCAGGTGACATGGAAGCATAACTTCCGTGGTTATATTGTGTTCTAAGAACCCAGAGTAAAAAACAGTTTATTTTGTAAAGTAAAATCATGTAAATCATAACTTAATAATATGTATACTTTCTGTAACGAGATAAGAGTAATCTGAAGATGGATACAGATATAATTAATTCAAAATTGAATCAAACTATTCTTCAAATAGTTTGCATAATGTCAAAGTACTTTTAAAATATAAAAAGAATTAGAACCCGGATCCGTGGTATTCTATGTAATATACAGTTGTATTGTTTTGAGCTCATCATAGTAACAGTTTAAAGAGAATAAGAGCATAAAATGCAGAATCTATCAGAATATTTCATTTAATAACAATAAGAATCATTAAAGGTATTATTTTGGAATCTTTATTTTGGAAGGTGTAATAAAGAGATGTTTTTGCTAAACAGAAGAGAGTGAGTCAATTTACGTAACCTTAGTCGAACTCCTGCTCTTTACAGGTTCCCAATTTGTTGGTAAGTAATTAGTACTAACAATGGCAGCCGGTTTAATTGACAGAGGCCAATTAAACTGGTTCCCTGTGTTATAATGTCTTAACAGGAGGAGACGTTATAAGGTCATTTACCAACCTAAAAAAAAAAACATATTTCCATCAGTTACCTTAATATATGTAGACCAATTAAAATACCAATATTAAAAAAAATAAATATTCAGATAAAACATATTGAATATTAACATATAAAAATAAAAATAAAATATTTGTTTTTTGAGCCAACCATCTTGTTATATGTGTATTAAGAAGAGTGTTAAAGAACATTGCTTGAAGTTAGAAGAACTGCGTGTGTGTGTTTGGGAACGTAGCAGAGCAAACGTAACTTCAGAAAGTATTACTGGTAAGCAGGACACGTATTCCCGGTAACTGCTCCAATTTGCCGAGTACAGCTCCGTAACCACAGCTCGACGTGACTGACCTCGTGTTTGTACTGCTTACTTGTCCCCTCACTAACTTAACTGTCGACAATGGGGCAAGGTTTATAATTTGAACGTAAATACTGCCTATAAATTGTCACGCCATCATCCATCGTGTATTCGTTCTGCTAAACTCTTAGCTGTATTTCTTTTTTCTTTACAGATTTCTGTATATATTTCTTTGGTATTCAATAACAAATACAGCTGTTACGCTGTTTTTTCTCCTCTATTGCTTTGCAATTTCACTATTCCATAAACTAAGATTCCCTTCTATTCGTAATTTTATGTTTTTTGGCTGCTTCATCTTGCAACCTCTTGTGTTCTCATATTTTTTTCTATGTTTCCACTTGTTTCTATTTTTATTGTCGCCGATTTAAGCGATTTTGATAAAAGGTTTTGATAATATCATCGCACAGTTGATACATATTTCATCGCACAATATTTCATCATTATATATCTGGTTGGAATTTTTTTTCAGTCGAGAAAATATGACAGTCTCTACCTAAAGAGGGAAGACCCAAACAGATATCCGCTATATATGATGGGTATCCTGGACTTGGCTATTTTTTTATTTGCCAAATCGTAATTAGTCATACTACTACACCCTCTAGCTCAACAGGTAGGCTTTAATTAACGCCTTTCTAAAATGTGTTAGTAATTTTAAATTTATTATTTGTAGCAAACTGTATGAGAAATTCTATATTAATATTTTTATCTTGTTCTACAAATACTCCTATTGCCTGTGAAGTTGCATTTACCCCCCCCCCCCAAGCCTATAACACTGCCGCATGCATTTAAATCCCCACTCACAATTAGACAGTCTGTTCTACTCGCTTTGTTAATTTATTTTAGTAATACTTAATAACATTTTTCCGTTTCTTCATTTTTCCCTCCTTCTGAAGCGCAAACTCCTCTAACTGTTAGGTGGTTGCGGCAAGTCTTAATGCTTATAGTTATTATTGTAACAGTGTTTGAATAGACTTACAATTCTGATCAGCTACTATTTCTACCCCACTGCTTGCTTGCGTTGATCTCTTTTGACTGTAGATCCATTGTCAGTCAATCTTTGTCTTTAGTTTCTCTCAAGTTCTTCTTTGTTACTACTATCACAGCGCTAATTCTTTCTTTCAAGTCTGCAAAGTTATTCTTCCTTTGTGTCGATGCTTCGCACGTTCCATGTTGCTAATTTTAATCTTGCATTTATTCGTAATTGTTTGCCCTTTCTACGCTGCAGTCTTTTACTATTGAGTCTTTTTCCACTATAGGCTGCTATTCTTTGAAAAGTACGAGTACGTAAGTAATTTCATCAGCATTGAATACCGACCTACAGATGGGTAATCATGTGGAAAGGCTGCCCGGGAGATAAACATGTGTAGATGAAAATTATTCCCGGTAAATTTTGTTTATGGTTGCCTACCCTTAGCTTTTGACGGCCCAACATCTAAAATCTTAGTTTCATAAAAGTAACTAAATTGTATACCATTATATGTGCTGGTTATGAATGAATTTATATGTTCAAGAATTTTAGCAGTTCTAAGAAAATCATTTGGAAAAGCTGCTGCCTTATGGATAAAAATTACTCTCAGTAAATTTTGTTTATGTTTGTCTTTCCTTAGCCTTTTGATAGCCCAACACTAACATCTTAGTTTCATAAAAGTAACTAAATTGTTACCATTATATGTGCTGGTTATGAATGAATTTATATGTTCAAGAATTTTAGCAGTTCTAAGAAAATCATTTGGAAAAGCTGCTGCCTTATGGATAAAAATTACTCCCAGTAAATTTTGTTTATGTTTGTCTTCCCTTAGCCTTTTGATGGCCCAACACTAACATCTTAGTTTCATAAAAGTAACTAAATTGTTACCATTATATAGTTATGTTTACTGGTTATGAATGAATGGTCTGTATGTTCACGAGTTTTAGCACTTCTAAGATCAAGTAACTACAAAAACCTTTTTAACAAAGCTTTTCCAACAATTATGTTTAAGTACAGAGTACGTTTGTCACACAGGTATAGAAATATGAACAAAACAAAGAAATTATAAACAAAGAAAAATGTTATTATTTAGGAATAACAAGATACAAGATATATTTTTGAATCTTACAACATATGGTTTTGACTAAATAATAAGCACAATTACAAAAATAAAAGCAGCAGCATGAAGAAAGACAATTATATTGAAAATTAATAGACCTATGAAACATAAGTAGCATCAGAATAAGGAAAACAAGAGTTGGTAAGAAAGACTTTCAAAACATTTTAAACAAAAGTGGACAGAACTCGAGTCAAGTTGAATTAAAATAAAATAAGAATCTTCGTAGTTCGCAGGTACCGGGTTCCTCACCCGTACTCACAACTTGTAAGCCCATGAGGTAAGAGTGTTAATTTCTCCTAGCTCTTTTAATAATTCATTTTCTTTTCTATTTGGAATAAACACATAAAAACTAAAACATACCGGTATCTATTTTAGCTTTCTCCACAATCTTAAACGTAGAATTGACCTTACATCTGCTACTTCCTTGCTTTGTAAAATTCAGCCGAGTTTCTCTGCATACTCGGTCGGGTACGTGAAAAGATTACCAGCACCTCGCATACCATCATCCTGGAGGACCTGGACAGTTTATTTATAACCTCAACTTAAAGAGATTATATTCAGGAAGGTTATGATTTATCCTTACCTCGACTATAGGGCAGATGGGGAACAACGGGTTAAGACAGATAAGTCTCCGCCTCTTCCTATTTACAAAGAAGGAATGTAGTACATAATGGAAAAATTAACATCTTTAGGCCTCGAACATTCTAATAACATTGCCTTTTTAAAAAAAGAAACAAGACAAAACAGGGTACACATTTGTACTTGAACGATTAATTTTAATGGTTTTCCTAACTGCCTGTTTGTTATCCTTTCTCTACACTCTTTCAAAATTCTATTATTTATGTGTAGTGTATTTGTTTTTTTTCATAGTAAAAACAGATTTTAGTATACTTTAATGTTGTGTATATTGTAGAGAAATTGCGTGGTTAATGGCCGGGAGTATCATTCAATGGCGCATGTGAACAAAAGATACCAACGTTTTAACGACAATCATAATTGTATCCAAGCGTCAGTTAAATCCGAGCAGCGCATTAATATACACGATGTTATAACATTGTTTTGCTTGTTACTAAGATCCCCTTCTACGATTTTTATGCATGCCATTGTAACTACGATTCCTTGTTCGCCCGGTGTCACTCCCATTCTATGAGCTGAGTTTATATTCCTCGCCACGTATCCATTTACCTCTGAATACAGTATTATGGTTACTGGAAATGCATTTTTAAATGGATAGAAGGAGCTGTTAGTTTCGGAAAGATGATGATTTGATTGGGAGATCGGGTTACCAAGCAAATAAGTCAAAGGACATCTCTAGCGTAGAAAAAATATTTTACATGTAAATACATTTTTAAATAGAATCTGGATTGGTTGTCAACAGGACAGATATAATCCTTGATGATACAATTTTAATTACTTCACCTTACATACACCATTTAAGATTTAGTGTGTTACGTACTCTATACTTATAGTATACATATACTTATATCATTTACTGATAACACACACGTACCATAAACAAGTCTAAACCATATAGCATGTACAATACGTTATAAGCCTACACTCTGCTATAAAATATACCTTACATTTTTATTATACCTTAGACATAGGCGTTAAATAAAAAGAATAAATGGATATCAGGATTCATACAAAAATAGCCATGGAACGGACAGGAAAAATTGAAAAATTTTTGTAATTTGGCTGGGTACCAAATTATGAGTAATTTTGTTCAAAATACGAACTTGATACCGTTAATAATTTGACAAAATTAGTATCTGTGAACATCCCTTAAATAGCTTGGACCGTATCAAAACGTTTGTAAGGTGTGTTTACATGTTGTTACCGGTTACATAATTATACATATTTCTTAAATACGAATATAACTCAAACGACCGATGTGGTAGCGTTTCGGCTGAAAGATAAAAAGGGAATTGAGTAATATTAGATAGACTAAGTTGACTGCCGGATGGTAGCCTGTGACTTACAAGAGAATAAGGGGCAGAGAGCCCTTCTGGTTTGAAAATAAAGTCACTAATCCGTACGGATAACTCGCAACTGGCTGTAAAGTGACATAAGCCAATGGAAAAAATGGGAGGATCTGTTGCTTAGAAGGGAATCTGTTCAATACAAAAGAACTGTAGTAACGTGTACTATACGGTATTAATTGGAATTAAGGAAGACTTTATTTATATGTATACACACGCATGCGCACAACACCCACGCACCCACGCACCCACGCACGCACCCCCACACACGCGTGCGCGCACGCACGCACACGCAGGCACAGACACACACACGCATGCACGCATAAACACACACACACACACACACACACACACACACACACACACCCACAAACACATCAATATAAATCTTCGTCTTCCTCACTTCATGTTTTAGGCATTCTGCCTGTTACGGTTCCCGCCTTTTCCTTGGTCTACCTAAATTTATTCTTCCTCTGGCTTTGTATTTTCTAGCTTTTACTGGAATCCTGTATTGTTGCATTCTTTCTAAATGTTCTTGCCACTTGTTTCTATTAAATTTTATCTTTTCATTTAAGTTTAATACCTGAGGTTCTTGTCTAATCGTTTCATTTCTTATTCTGTCTATTCGACTACAGCCCTTAATTCGTCTTAAGAATCTCATTTCCTGTGCCTGAATTCGATTTTCTTGTGCCTTTGTCGTTACCCATGTTTCGCTGCCATATATAAGTGCGGGAATAGCCATTGTTGTATAAATTACAACATTGTCTCTTTCCTGGCTTTATTTTTCAGGCATCGACTGATATTTCCGCAAATACGGTTAAAAGTACTAATTTACAATAAAAATTACGGTTAAAAATACAATATCTTTACTGTAATCGAAGGAAATATCACAACCTAGGTATTTAAAATGTTTTATTTGATCCAGTGTTTTATTGTTTAAGATGATTTTGACTCTTATTGGCCCTTTTCCTGCGAATACCATTATTTTTGTTTTAGAATTGAAATTTTAAAATTGTATTAAATCCCGATTGCAATTCTTCCTCTTTTTCTCCAATTAGTATGAGGTCGTCAGCATATAAAATTACATTTAATATTGTGTCTTTGTCTAAATATATTCCCTCTTTATGTAACTCTTTCCAGTTTCGGATTATATCATCTATATAAATATTAAATGACGTGGGTGATAAACTGCATCCTTGTCTTACTCTGGATATTAGTCATTACTAAATTACTTTCCGCCCAGGCTTATACACATTTTTGTTTTGTGATAGAGACTTTGAATTGTTCTGATGAGACGTGGTGGATATCCTCTTAAGAATATGATCTCCCATAATTTTTCTCTGCTGATACGGTCAAAAGCTTTTTCAAAATCAACAAAAGCTATGTACGTACTTAGGTTGTATTCTCGGCGTTTCTCGATTAGTTGTTGCAATGTAAACACAGCATCAATATAAATTGCAATGAAACACAGGATCCTGATAAGCAGTGCAGGTTTGTGTAATACAAAGACGATAAACATTCATGTTTCAAATGGTAGTTTGTTAGGTTTGGTTTTTTGTGGTATAAGTTTTGTATTTTAGAACGGATAAGGAATTAGGCTTAGTCAAACTGACTATTATTTTATGTGTTATTTATTCATGTACTATGTCAGTGGAAATGTGCGCGCGTGCGAGAGTGATAACGTTTTCCCGGTTGTGCGTGATATAATTATCGAATCTTTGTGACACTTGAACTGAACATAAACTACTATATTAGCTACAGTTCCCGTATATTTCCTAAGCTTAAAATGACGTTAAAATATGATTTCGTTAAAATATAAGTCACAGTTCTTCTCATCTAGCTATCACGATCGGAACGTGTTATTCTTGTGCAAGATTTTTCGCTTGCAAGAATTTGTTAAGTCTTTTCGGCGGTAGTAACGAGTGCGAACTCTCAGAACTGTTTGTTTAATACATCTTTACACACGGTATTGTTATTGCAACATAGCGTGTATAAATAAGTGAACTTAGACTGTGTTACTGTGTGAGGTATTCTGCAGTACCAGTAGTATTTCATAATTTACTTATTAATAAAATATTATCATCTGTAGTTTCCGCGTGAGTGGAAGATTTCCGCATAGGGAGGTCTGCTGACCGTGGTAGACTCAGTGTTACGCGTGAACACTTGAGGAGTCCGGATTGGTATAAACCTAATATACCGTTTGTAAGTAATACCCACTGTGACCTGAGATACTTATGAATTATAAATACTGTATAAAATTTCAGAAGTAGTATCCCTAGAACTGTTGTTCGTGTGCGAAGCGTCAGTGTCAACGTTGGAAATCCAGGACACCAACCCATCTGGAAGCGTCACCAGGGTGAACCATCTGTCATCGTACGCCACGCCTGACGACTCCACGACACAGCAAAACCCCTCCCCCTTTCCATCAACATCGCCGTGGGAATCATCATATATGTAATGTACCACAACTCGTATACGAACAATAATTAACACTTTAAAAGACTATATCTGAAACACTATCATTATTATGCTTGTCAAATATATTGTATAAACAATTTTATATGTCTTGTGTGCAATAAATAATCTTAAACCCTCCAATATAGACTTTTGCATTAAAACACACATACAACCATATCCTATTCGCCAATAGTTAAGTTATTTGTGTTGTCGCAAAATATAGCCTCTATAGAAATGGACTCGTGTTTATTTATTTTAAATATTAAAACATAAATGTTTATACAACAAAATCATGAATTATTCCCATACTGGAACATAGCCTATAGATGTTAGGCCATAGGCAAGTCTTTTAAAATTTTATTTTACAAAAAAAAGTTTCCATTTGTTCAATGAGCTTTATACTTTTAGTATTTCAACATATCCAGTTTATAAATCTGTAACTTGTTTAAGTAAAATTTCATTTATTACGGCAGTAAGAATTTTCTCATTTATGAAACCAATGTCAGTGGACATGGTTAATTAATTTGAATAGTTTGCTCCTGCTCCTTATGCAACCTATAAAATAGACGGGAGTGAACACCGACAAACTAAGTGTAGGCGCTCTGAACTGCTGCTACGGCAGAGAAACAATAAACGTGGAATGCATTAAAAGAATATTTAAAGAATTATTTTTTTCAAGAATTATTGTGATGCGGATGTGAAAGCTGGTAGCTCTTTACATTTTAAGAAATTACTAAACAAGCTTAAAATGATTAACCAAGTTTATTCTGACTGGTTAAGGCAAAGAAATTGTGAAAAGAAATCAGAAATCAATTAAACGTTAAACCGTTTTAGAATAACAAAGTTTTAATTTTTCCACACACGCACACATTTGCCACACATATAAGTATAGAAATATGAACAAATAATATACTATAAACAAAGAAAAAAGTTATTATTTAGGAGTAATCCACAAGATATATATTTTTGAATCTTATGTCTATAATATTGACATATAATATTATGACATGTAATATTATGCACACACACACACACACACACACACACACACACACACACACACACACACACACACACACACACACACACACACACACACACACACACACACACACACACACACACACACACACACACACACACACACACACACACACACACACACACACACACACACACAATTCGGTAAACTTCTGTTTAGAGTTGGTAATATAAAACAAGCAAGAAATACAAATATACTAAAAAAAACTTCTTTTATTACAAAAA
The DNA here is from genome assembly GCA_034769895.1 of Magicicada septendecula. Taxonomy (NCBI): domain Eukaryota; kingdom Metazoa; phylum Arthropoda; class Insecta; order Hemiptera; family Cicadidae; genus Magicicada; species Magicicada septendecula. The sequence goes on from CM068375.1 coordinate 104,374,346, forward strand.
TAAAATACGTACCCATCCTATCATTAAAGTTATGTAACTCTTCAGCAGATCAATTAGGCTAACTTACTGAAATTAGAAGTATGTTGTATTTGAAATCACACAGTGGAAGACTAATGAATGTATTTAAAGACTGTGGTAAAATGACTTAAAATTATAAAAAATAAAAAAGAAATTCATAACATTAATACACCTAAAACACCCAGCTGTATGCTTGTGATTGGCCCTCTGTCGTTTAGGCAACCAACATTACCGGATTGTGTAGTGAATACCCAAAATATGTTCACGCGGTCAGAACTACAACCTACAAGTGAGTTTTTATGAGAGAGGAACAATTTGTGGATCCATAAATAGGTCAAATGTATGTTTAATAATCGCATGTTTAAAACTGCATTTGGTTTTATTTTAGAAAACGTATCAGGACACATAAGGGAAAAGTTGTATCAAAACAATCAAAGAATTAGCTCTGAACGAAGAACGATGTTAATTTCAGGCGGTGCACCATAAAACACTAAGTTTTAGAGCGCCCACTTTGACTCAGGCTGTGGAAATGACACGCGATGTGAGAATGAGCGGCTGAACTATTGTAATAGCCACGATGGCTTATTTGTAAGCTATACTATTCGTCTCACATAGCCTACCCTGCTTCCCCTAAGTAGTTTAGATCGTTTGGAATGTAGTCTGTTATCATTCACAATAAGACTGAAGACAGTACAAAAGGAAAGAAACTAAAAAGAAATCGGAAAAGTTAATAAAAATAGACAATTGCCTAAATAACGTAAAGAATACAAAAGTAAATATTGAAAATGGTAATACATACTGTAAGGTATTCAAAAAAGAAAGGGATAATTAGCATACATTTTATAGTAAAGTGTTAGATAAAGGACGCAAGAACTTAAGGAAGAGAAATGTTAGGAGAACGTAAGAACAAGAGAAAAGAAAAGAAGAGCATATGAGCTGACAATACAGTACATTCAAAGCTCTACTTAAGACAACTAAAGGTTTACGCCAAAGATGTTATATTGCTCCCACTCTTTTTAATATATACCTAAACGGAGCTCTTGACCAGTGGAGGCGTCAACGTAGTATATAGTCATGCCGGTCAATGACGACAGGTTTTTTACTTTGCATTTTATTGATGGTCAAGTGAATTTAGCCTAAGATAAAATTAATGTACACTTATATGTCAAGCAGTACAAGAGACGTAACTGAGGTTTAACTGTAATTCCAACAGCCTAAACATTGTATATGCCAGCTACATATACATATACATACCTAGTATGTATATATACTGTGTATATGCTAGGTATGTATATGCTGTATACTATGTATATAGTAATCGTTGGGCAGAGACAGGATTTGAATCCAGATTTGTATAGAATTAAATAATATGTACTTGGGCGTGAACATTTCTAGCAAAGGAGAACGTTACGACGAACGCATTAGGAGTGAAAAGACAAATGAATGTTATTAAAACATGTATCTACAAGACCACTGTAAACGTCGTAGAAATATTAACGACGTATGATTCTGATTTACAGGACGCTGATGCAAGAAATATGTTCAAAATAATAGCAGAAGAGACAAATATTTGATAAGGTGCTGCGCAAAAACAAGGCAAGATAGAATAGGTAACGATTGGTATAGGACATGGTGGCATGGGAACTTTTTTTTTTATAAATGTAAATCTTAACGTTCAATGTAATTAATATCCTGTAAAGCCCCAAGTTGTTGGTGCCAATTTTATGTAAAGTGAAATAAAAATTAACTCTTGTTCAGTCTTGTCTTAATTCTCATCTTTATTTTATTATTATTATATATATATATATATACAAATAATTACTCTTTACTTTTTAACATACATTAAAATTCATTGACATGCAATGCCTTTCTCTTCATCCGGTAGCTCCTTCAGATTTAATAAAATAAGAACTCTTCTCAGGGTTAATAAAAAATTAAAGTCAATGTACAGTCAAAGTCTTTCATAACTACATGTTATACATATTATAGAAAATATAAAAATAATAAATCAGTTTCATTAATGTTATGTTGGGTATGTGTGTTGTGTCATGGGTTCTTTGGATTATACAGAAGAAACAACTTAATCTAATCAGAACAAACTAAAAGGGTACAATGAGAAAATGAAATTAAAAAAAAATTTGAACACTGAATCTGTTAATACGCGTTAATAATTAAAAACAATATATTATTGTTAAGTGAGTTTATTGCATTCTCCACTATGAGCGCTGTGAGAATCACACCATCTCACTCGCACTCATTATATATTCATTGGGTCTCATTCCCACTCATTGGTTTGATACTATTTCTAATTCAACACTGCCGCCATGTTGGATCTATCTATGAGAGTAGTTCAAAGCTTATTTTCAATAAAATATACAGTTTTCCACTTTAGTTTATAGTAAATTAGTGTGTATTTCTCTGTTCATAATGTTTATAGTGTTTGTGTTATAACAGTTCACTGTTCTAGTTACTTTAAATTTAATAATGAGTGAACAAATGTATGTTTTAGCCTAATCGTATATACATAGGACTCTCTCACCAGATTGCTGTTCAGTTTTAAAGATTATTTTCTTGTTATAATTCTTCTGGCCTTCAGTTTCAGTGTTTTATATTAAGCCCAGTGTACTTTTCATTATTTCAGGAACTTTCCTTCATTAATATACAGTATAACATTATCTTTTAGTAGAAATGTTAAGCTTCTAAGTATATGTGTTCTGCCTTTCTTCAAAATCAACAATCAACTCCCTTTCTCTTTCTTTTAGTCTCTACAGATTCACTTGGTAAAGCTCGTGGCTTCACAACATGTTTTATGGGTCACAGGGTTGTTTTTACACTTTATAATTAACATGATTTATTCTAACCTTATTTTTACTTGTCCCTGATGTACATAATTAGTTTTTAGGGATATATTCCACTAGTTATAAGTATTGTACAAATTGCTTAATCTTATTAGGTTAGTTACATAGTTATTTTATATAAATTACCTGTGTTACTCACTGTTTATATTATAACAACGTCTATTTCCTATGCACTTTCACTTCACAAAATTCCGAAAACGTATACACTGCATTTTAACATTAATCACTGTTATTTTCATTATTTTCACCTTTCTTACATTAGGTTATTGGTAATTATGGGTTTAATATTATTTTAATTGTTTTTTTTATATCACTTATAGTCTGTAGTGAGATTACATACAATAACTGTTTGAGGTTCGCAGAACTCTATATGGTTTGATAGACTCATACCATAACAAATGTTTTCTTACTAAATTACTAGCTTATTAACACTTATCCACTATATTTCTATTTACATTAACATTTATTTACATTTTTTTTATCAATTGATCTTCCCGTCAAATAGTAGTAGTCATAGTCATGTCGTCTGATAGTCTTGTCATTGTCATTAAAATAATTAATTAATAGTTTTTTATTTCCTATTCCCATTGCATGTACTTATCATAATATTTCCTTTTTTATTACATTTTACTCATTGAATTTATTATTTATTTTCAAATAGTTACATCTTATTTTCATTCCTTTATTTGTTAAATTGTTTTTATAATTTTCTGCATATTATATATAAGAAAGATTGCGTTTAGGCATAATTCAAGACGAATTTTGATGATTAACTTATATTTATTCTAGGGCATAATCTTGTAATGTTACAAGATTACGTGGTGTATCAGAAAACATGTAGCCTAGTCGAGTCTGTAATTGTACCCAGGGGGCCAGGAGTCAAGAGGAAGTCCATTCAAAGCAGTCACGAATCATGGGCGACGTTAATGCTGCAATGACGAATAGTGGTCTGACGGATGAGGATTGGTAAGATGGAGGCTGTGGTATGAGAAACGGGTACAGCTGTAAACAACTGGCAGTAGAAAAGACAACAATGTACTGCGCTTTACTGTGAATTACTAAAGCGCTTGCTGACAAGGGGCGGTCCCTCACTGCTTTAGTCTGTACATTTTTGTGAACACCTTCCCTTGCAGCAATTATACTGAAGATAGTTAATAACAGGGAGAGGGATTATGTTAGTATAAGATCTGACAAGTTTTTACCTGATCGGAGTTGATGGTGAGTTATGAATTGGGTTGTCAGTAATCGTTTACGCTTAACGGGCAAATTTCAACTTTATCAATGCTACCAGTTCTTATTGTAATTAATAAAATAACAAAAGGGAATTAAACAATGAAAAAGATTAACGAGCAGAAGACAAAAATCCCAGTCTCAAGTAATAATGAGAAAAGTATAACTAAAATAAAAATCGGGAATGATGTCCTTTAACAAGTAAAATAATTCAAGTATCTAGAACGTAGAGTTATAAGTGACTGGCGGAATTGTAGGTAGTTGTTAGTCAGGCTAAGCACACGTTCATTAAGAGGTAAAATCTATTTTTTTAAGAAAAATATCACTTTAAAGGTGAGGAAGAATTTGTTAAATATTTATGTTTGGAGCATTGCTTCGTATGGCAGTGAATCATGGACGGTAGTAGAGGAGAAAGCAAATTATTTTGTTGTAACTTGTTGCAGAACTGACAAGTATCGTTGTTTTGTAAACCACGCTGTTTAAGACTTCACAATGGTGACGTCACCGAAAGGTTTCATCTAGTACTAAGCAATTAGCAGTTCTGAAGAAAATTATGCCACAGTTAGAAGTACGAGCTCTAAGTAACCTCACTGAGAAAGAAAATAAAAATATCGGTATGGAGAACCATACATGATTTCTATGTTCTAATATTTATATTTAAAACCATTTTAGAAATAAAATATTTCCATAGAAACGACTTCTTTCTTCAGCCTTAACCACAGTACTGTGGTCACTAACGTATACCACCTCACGTTAGCACACTCGATTTTCACTGATGATGGCAGTCGATGGCACTGCCAAAACGCCTGGTTTTGCAGAAAACATTGGGCCACGGTGAACAGCCCGCGAAGGAATTTTAACAAAAAACTACTTCTTTGATGTCGATAACGTAGTACGCATATAAAGAATTATCCCCTCCCCCTTCAACTATCATTTTCATTTATAGAAAATTAACCCGTCCCCCTTCAACTACCCTTGTCATTTATAGATATTTCATCTACCTTTCTACAGTGGATTATTATGACCTTCTTTTCAGGATACTTTATTTATAGAAATTCAGTACTTTACTCTTGTTAAAACATAAAACGTTGCAGGTAAACTACTCCTTAACCTTAACCGATCTTTACCAAAATCAATATGCCTTGTGTCCTCTGCAACTCAGGCACACATGCAAAAAATTATTTGATTCTGTTTGAATTTGCAGCAGTTATTGTTTGCCATAGAAAAATTCTACATACAGACACTTTTTGGAAAATGACTTTTCTTCGTGTTTTGAGGGTAGTACAATCAGAATCAGCCCATATCTCGAAAACAATTTTTCGCGATCACCATACTTCCGTTTCCTTACGGAACATGGAAGTAAAAATCATAATTTCGAAGTGTAAAGAAGATATATAGAAGATTGCATAAAACAAGGAACGTTTTCTGTAAGCAGACAATCTGTATAACGTAAAAGGTGATAATTTTCTTTTATATCTAACACGTTTCTAAAACACCTTTTAATAAAAGGTAGATTGTGAAAAACTATTGAATTAATGGTTTAATTATAAACGTAGTTGTTTTTTATTTATGTTAAATATTAAAAGTATTAATTTATAATATTATAATTTGTAAAAGTTTAGTGCAAAGATGATTCAAGTAGGCTACCATATATTACTCGCTCAATTAACGTCCACGATTTACGCGATTTTGTTATTCACTGTAGTTCCACAAACGGATCTTCAGCGTAATCGAGACGTGCTTGTAAATGAAATTTACACTAACAGAAGTACAAATACCAAGTGTAATTGTGTAATTACACTGAAAGTACCGAAGGAGACTGATGCCAGACCCAGACGTGTGAAGAAAGTTTAAGAAATACATTCATATTATGCATACAGAGTTTACAGATGGCCACAAGTGTTTAAACACTTTGTTTAAACACAGACTTACTTGTGTGTTAGTGCCATTGTGTGAAAATTCTTGTTTCAACATTGGTTTACTACCACGTTTATGAAGTATTCAAGCGTTAGGTGCTGGACTTAAATATTGCCATTTTTTATTCATATCTAATGTAAGAGAAGTAATTTACCATTTTGAAATTATTGAATTAATTAAGTTACAGCGGCGTACGGACAAATCTTGACTTCCATGTTGGACCGTGATCGCTATTAAAACTCTCAAAATTTCCCACCGAACATTATCGCTAATAGCACAAGTATACGTTTCACCTAATATTAATTTAGGTTATAATTTTTTAAAATCAAATGTTGAGTTTAAATAAATTCCGTATGAATGGCTTTCGTTAGTTTTACTTCAATTTGATCTTAAAATTATACAACTCAGTTATTGAATTTATACTAACTCTGTCTGTCAGAATAATAAATATATCGTCTGACCCACTACTGTCATACGCATCATTATTATCTATGTTATTAATAGGTCAAATACCACAGGTCGAATCAGGCTGTAGAAGTGAGTAATGAATAGTATATCTGAGCTGATAATAGCAAGCTTGGAACCATCGTCTCTTGCTTTCTAATTTCCTATCTCTCAAACTTCTGCCAAGTTATCTATTTTTCTTTTTCGTGTGTCCGTTCCAGCTCAGTTGGTCTGCAAATTCTTGATTGTTGATAATCACATTAGGCCTATATGTGACAGGTTTTTAGAGTTTTCCCAAAGGCTTCTTTTATAGCTTTTGAAAATTCAGTTAATTTCATATCTCCGATTTCACCATTAATTTTATTGAATATCAATTGTAAAAGATGGTGGGTTTTCGTATTAAAAATAAATTAACTTACACTTGGCTTGAAAGAGGGTTTATATAATTATTTAATTAGATTATTTTTTATCATAACATCTACTTTTATTTAAATTGTTTATCACATTGTTCGTCTTATTTAAATTTAAATTCTTTCTAAGGAGAGTGTGATAAGCATTTGATAAAATTTCATAATTTCAAATGTGGTAACATAATTTTCTAATACATTTTTAAACTAATGGTAGTGGTGGTGATACGGTAGAGGTAGTAGTTGTTGAACAAGCTAGTGGTAATTATGGCGATACAGGAAGAGAAAGTAGTTGTTGAAGAAGATAGTGCTAGTGATAACTACACAGGAAGGGAAAGCAGACGATGAACAAGATAGTGATAGTGCTGACGGTACGGGTAGAGATAGTAGTTGATGAACAAGATAGTGGTAGTGATGGAGATACAGGTAGAGATAGCAGGTGATGAACAAGACTGAGGAGAATAACACGCACTCAGGAAGCGTGAGGGATCATTGCAGTGGGCAGACTAGTCCTGTCCAAAATTCAGAAAACGTTTGTGACAATACTGATAACAAATATTAGTACAATGATATTAACGTTGTTTCTTCTTCTTCTTCTTCTTCTTCTTCTTCTTCTTCTTCTTCTTCTTCTTCTTCTTCTTCTTCTTCTTCTTCTTCTTCTTCTTCTTCTTCTTCTTCTTCTTCTTCTTCTTCTTCTTCTCCTTCTCCTTCTCCTTCTCCTTCTCCTTCTCCTTCTCCTTCTCTTCTTCTTCTTCTTCTTCTTCTTCTTCTTCTTCTTCTTCTTCTTCTTCTTCTTCTTCTTCTTCTTCTTCTAATAATATAATAATAATAATAATAGTTATTAGTATGACTATATGAGTATTATCAGTATGAATATTATAACACACAGACTTACTATTATTATATTATTAGTCTATTATTATTATTAACACATATTAATTTAAACAAGCCGAAACGACACAAGCTGATCTAATACAATGCTTCCAAATTAATAGTAACCCGAGGTGTCCGTCGGTTAAGTACTGGGCCCCTGTAATATTTGGACCCCTAAGTTATTTAATAGTGTTTCGAGGAAAGAAGACGCTTTGGTAAAATAAATCAAGTAAAGTAAAAAGTGAAAATTTTTCCAAGAAAAAGTTTTAAAGTGGAAGCCATTTAAGCAAATCAATTTATGTTAAAACAAATTCGTTACGTTAATTACAATTTCATAAAAAAATAAAAGTTGTATTCTCATTTATTATCGTTTTTTTAAAAAACCTTAAATTCTCATTTATTCTATTTTGAATATGATGTTCTATTTTGATGTGTGTAGTACGCTGTTTGTCTCTACGTCTATACGAACTGATGCTAGGCGTTATCTTTCCTGTTAATTGAGGCGTGCATGTCACTCAAATGGACGTATTCAGCCTTATAATTTTATTATTCTCGCATGAAAGTTGTTATTCTTAGAGATTACACTCGATTTCCAAGATACTTCCGGCAAAAAGCCTGTGTCAGATACGAACAACTATAATCACCTTAGTTTTTATTAATTGTTATTACCAATAATCACAATCGAGCCATCAGCGTCATAGTTGTTGTTGTTAATAAAATGAGTTTCCTTATAACAATCGCTGCTGTTAACAGCGACGATAACAGCAACGCTGGTCGCAATATCGTCTGGTCGTAAATCAGATTACCTCGCAAGCGGAGAGGACTGTAGTCAAAATATTAACAGTACGGATTTTGTGTTTTAATGTCTTAAAGTGGTCGTAATAACCGCTGACAAAAGATATGAATATTGTCACTATATGGTGTCGGTGCAGTACAATACAAAGTATAGTACAATACAATACACCATACACTTTAACATCAACACTATCAGTAAACAGATACTCCCACTTTTTACACCCTCATCAAACAAAAACCATAATAATCCTTTTATGGCTCTTTTATTTCTCAATCCCTCGTTGCTACAATGAGCCCTCACAAAGTATTCATGTCAGTCATCCGCCTCTCATTAAATGACGCTTCACTTCTTCTTCTTTTAATCTCTCTCTCTCTCTCTCTCTCTCTCTCTCTCTCTCTCTCTCTCTCTCTCTCTCTCTCTCTCTCTCTCTCTCTCTCTCTCTCTCTCTCTCTCTCTCTCTCTCTCTACATACCTCCATTCCCCCTGTCATCCCACACTCTCTCTTCTATCTCTCATGATGGTACTGAGGTGATGATTAAGGATCGGCGATAGCAGGCAATGAGAGATAGGCCTATACGTTTTTATTCCCGATTCTCTTCTCTGTATAATTGTGCCTAAGCGTTAAGAGCAAACGGTCGCATGTACCTGTTTAAATTCGAAGTAGAGTTATTATATATATATTGCAACGATACGTTTAGCATAAGTCTACAGTATGTATCAACACCTGACTGAGGTATGATAACATACGAACGCACGTATGAGACGTATAAGATGTAAATAATAAAAATAATGTAATAATTAAGCGTTAGGTATAAGAGATAATAAAAGAAATAAACGTAGTAATTAATTTTAAATAAATAAATATTTGTAAGTGAGCCTGCATATGGAATTAAAAGCTTAGTTGGTTTTTAAACGCAGCGAAGGGGAGAAACAAACGCGCCAACCGGCAAGGGTGACGTCATAGCGACAGGCCGCCGCGTGTGTATCAGTCTGCGTGTGTGTGTTAGTGTTAGAGTATAAATGAAGAACAAGTTGAATTATGCATACGACTGTGGAAAATTTTTTACAGTTTTTTAAGTACTGAACGAAAACCAGAAGTCAGACGAATCAGAGACATATGTAAAAATAAAGCTGGCGCCTGGCGCCAAACCGTTAAGACCAAAGACGTTAAGTGGTCTTTGATCGTGGGAACCGTTCAGCCACCGTGTGAAATTTTGCCATAACTTCCATAGTTTACACACCTTAAGGTTCATAATTTGCATAAATAAAGTTTAGTAATGTACCTAACGATGTGAAAAATAATATTTATAAAAAAGTGTGCGCTTCATAGAAAGACGCGTAGGTTGTAATTAGCAATTAAATCGACGCGCGGACCTGTTCAATTTGTCCAAACAGTTTCCAACAGGAATGGAACGACGGCAGCAGTATAAAACCCCAGCGAGCGATACACGATTTCTCAGATCATTAACAGACACTACGTGAAATCCACGCATCTCGCAACCGCGAATTTTACAAAGTTAAGTATTGTTTTTAAACTGTATTACATAACTTGAAGTGCGATGTAACCGGCAGTACGTCGGTGAAAGTAGTATTGAAACACGATTTATTTTAAAAGACTATAAGATCGTAATCTACGAGGAATCGTAACGTCGATGAACTTCAAGAAGTCCACGTAGAACTTCGAGACATCCACGAGGGACAAGACAAGAAGAGGAGAGGAACCAGAGCAAGATACGAGAGGACGCAGGGACAGCCACATGCAGCTACATCCAGCCGTACATCATCACGACCAGAGGTCCACGTCAGAACTCAGCATCCAGTAGACGGAGAGAGTAATTTCAACGACGCAGAGACAGAGAAGGTGATACCGAAGAGGATCCAAACTCAATAGTCCGGATGACGGTATCGACACAGTTTAATGGTTGCAGAATTATGCAGGTGAAGTCAGACATTTATTTAATATTATAAATGACCTTGAGATCTATCAAAAGAAGGCTCTAGATTCCATATACAAGTTTACATAAACATTATTATTACATTTTATTGTTCATAATGAATAATCAATAATGTTCAAAGAATAATAATTGATAACAGAGAATATAAATTTAATAATCTCATAAATAAATGGTCAGTATAGAACCATATTTTTTTATATTTTTATATTTTATTAGATAATTAAATTCAAGTATGAGAGTTACTTGAATTGAAGATTGTTAATTAATTGAGACATTAATAATATAATTAATTAAAGTAATAGAATGGTCTCTATTAGTATTTTTAATAAATGTTTAATTAATTAATTTTTTTAATTAAGTGGTATATAATAAAAACCACACTTGCTAAGACAAGATGAATATTCAATTTCGTACGTGTTAATCATGTATTATAATAATATATGTATTATGTATTATATGTCTGTGTAAATATTACAGGTCATATATGTCTTATGTTTGTGTATAATATGTCTTAGAATATAAAAGATAAGATTTTAACCACGTTATAATTATATTATATTCGTATCGAATATAAGGGTTCAAATAATAATTAACCCACACAACAATTAATAATATGATAATCTGAATTTTTTAAATAATAAACAAAATGAATATGATTTTTTGAACAAAGTCGTACTAATTTCACAACCAGTACTAAATCCTCTGTACTCTTTACTTGTATTAAAATTGTATAACGATATTCACGTGCTTATCCACACTCAATCAACTACCAAAGCCTGCGACCCAGCTGGGGAACATCAAGGTAAATACTGCAGAAGAAGAGTATACCTTCGAGACGTGGGTAAGTTCGCACAAATGAGTAACAGCATATATGAAAAAGTAAGTGTCTAAGAGTAACGTTGTAATATATATATATATATATATATATTGTAACAATATAACATTGCAAATATAATATAATTTAAATTTGTGATGTTCCACGTTGGAATCGACATTTCTTATGTAACGCTACAACTGCAAATATAAATGTGTTTGTTTTTGCGGAGCCCCACGATCTTTGACGCCATTTCTTATGCAACGATACATATACATAAATACAATTTAAATTGGGTTTCAGGTGTATCTGTAATAAGAACTCTATGTAACTTGTAACGGTATTTCAAATTTATTTGAAATTAATAAAATTGTGCACATGGCACTTACTTCGACTTAAAACATTCGTTATTATTTTGTTACTATGCCGTAAGGCTTATGCTATATGCATCCTTACTGACTAAATATTCTATTCTACTAATTATTGTATAAAAAAAATCTCATTTCCAGACTACTCAGTCAATTAGTGTGTTTAAAAATATCAATGTTTAAATATCTTTCTATATAATGTAATGTAACTCAAAAATATTAATAGTTACTGAATTTATCTTTCTTTTCTCAGTACTGATTTATATAAAACGCTAATTTTTACTTAAATGCTTTGCATTCTTTTCATTTTAATACTAATTTGAGCTCTTGTTTACGTTAATTTTACTTTAATAACATCTATGATTTTAATTCTATATTTACAATAAACATTGGCTCTTACTTTTAAATAGAACAAGAATGTCTTTAATTGTCTTTGAGTTAATTGTTTGATTAAGAGATAAATAAGTTGTTTATCACCTTATTGTCGTCAATCATTGGATCCATCTGTAATCGTCCTCGTCTCGAACTCCAGCATCACTTCCTCTTGTCCAGCGTCGTCTCCTCTTGTCCAGCGTCGTCTCCTCTTGTCCAGCGTCGTCTCTCTCTTGTCCAGCGTTGCTTCTCTAGAGTCCAGCGTCGTCTCTCTCTTGTCCAGCGTCATCTTGCTCTTCTCCCCTGGTCCAGCGTCGCTCCTCTCTTGTCCAGAGTCGCCTCGCTCTTCTCCTCTTGTCCAGCGTCGCTCCTCTCTTGTCCAGCGTCGTATCGCTCTCTGGAACTACTCCTCATGCTGTTTCGGACGTCAGTTGATCTTCTTATGTGGATCTTCTTATGTAATTCTGTTACTACTTAAAAATTGTTTGTTTTACAATCCAGTTACATAACTGTATGTAACTGGAAGGATGAAACTATTTACAAAAATTTAAATATTCTGTGCGGACGGGCAGAAGCTCCCGCTGCACTGTGGGTGATTGAAGAAAGAAAACAACTGTAGCGTGTGTGTCCTATTTATACCCATGTCTTGGTCAACACCTGCAGTTGTACGAAATCGACATGTCAGAAACTGTCTCTGGGTTCATTTCCCCCACTCTTTGTCAATTTCCCTATTTCTTATATTTCTGCGAATTGCAGCGTCCTGTAAGTATACTCTTATACTCATAACTATTTTCACTACACATGTTCACTGTAATTTTGGACATTGCAACTTAACCCTTTCGATTTGTACACAGTTATTTCACTACTACACTCGTACGCTGTGTCTTTTTCAAGTGGTTTTTGTACACAGTATTTAGTAAATTTTTTACAATTTATTTTTTTTTTTGGATTTTACTCCTTAATTATAGTTTATGAATAATTACGGAAAACAGTAATTATGCAATTATTCATCTTGGGGTGGTAAACTCGCCTGCATAGACCTGCGTTCACACACACTAGCAAAATACTGGTGTACACACTTTCAGTTACATTTGTGTGTGTGTGCACGTCGATTCAGGTCGAAACACCTGTTCATATTTTTGTCTGAGCCAAGCTTGCAATCCCTGACATGCTTATTTCTAATACATTATTAATTATTTACAGTTTATTAGGTATATTTAAATTTTTATATTCAATGCTCAGTACATCACTTATTTGTACTGTCGCAATATATATATATATATATATATATATATATATATATATATATAATATATGTGTTTGTGTGTGTGTTCGTCTATTTTATCTAATGCGCCATAACATTAAGCATTTCTAGCTGTAGTTTTTTCAAATAATAATTACTTGTGCAAGTAAAATTTATTGTATTTTCAACTGATGCAGTTTCATAGAAATTACATTCTGTGTCTTCAGAGGTTAACACGTTAATTCTTATTAAAACTTCTGAAGATACAAAACAATTTTTGTGAAACGTGCGTCAGGTGAAAATACAATAAATTTTACTTGGAGAAGTAATTATTATTTGAAGACAGTACATAGAACTCCTGCAAGGAACTCAGCGAATTACTTACTAACTCTAATTACAATAATTACTCTTGCTTCAAATAGTTTCAATTTTGTTGGGCATTTTCTCACAGACCTTGTGTCATGTGTCTTTGACCCGAATAACTGTCAAACCTTCCTTGATTGTTTTTCGTTTTTAACCTACATTCCTAGCGGCGCTAAGTGATCAACGGAATTATTTCATTTCGCTATCTCGTGTGAAAAGTTTATAAGACATTAGCAATAGTCACAGTCGCAAATGGTACCGATAGTATGTCACAATAATAGTAAAGAATGGAGGATCGAGGTACAAGTGACGAGCTTTCTAAGAACAGTTAAAGAAGCAACCAAAGACACACGATTAGAAACCAAACAATAAGAAAAGGGTTTTTAAATAATAAATTTGAATGAGAAAAAATGGGACCTTATGATATAATATGACTCCTGGAGTGGGTGGTAGAAACCAGGAGGCAACTAAAGACAAAATGGTTTTCAGCAGAAGGAAGGGAAGCCTAGGTAAACTGAAAAAAAAAACAGTAACCGTAACTTGAGAGGAATCTGATAATGAAGTGGAGACGATGGTAATGATGACGATGGAAAAATCTTTCTTATTTTTTCTGTATAGTACTTTCTTTCTAGAAATGAACCTAGAAAATACATTGGCAGACAAAGGTGAAAGACGATTAGCTAGGCTCTGGCCTTGAATAAAAGAAAGAATGAAGGTAAACAATTACAAAAGGATAAACAAATATTTAAGAATTATATGACTACCTTAGCGGAGAGATTAAATACAAGATGACTTGAATTTCTTTATGACCATATATTGTGCCGTGTGTAAAGTTGCGGCAACAGCGACTTGAAGGCGTTACACGTACGAGTAACAAACATCGTTTCGGGGTATAATACATTGTGCCAAGAAATCGATTATCGATTAGATATGTCGAGCCAATACCAAACTCCACTAAACCCATAAAAAGTTCTAAACGGTTCTTTAATTTTGTTTATGTTCTATGTATTTAATTTTTGTGGCCTTATGAATAAATGTTTCAAATTAAAATCTTATCACGACTTTACTGACGTCTCTTCATTTGATGACTTTACTCACGATTCAATCGTCTCTTTATTCCGTCCGTTATTGGATCCGTTTGACTACAACGTGATGACATACTTTTATTAATGTAGGTCGCCGATTTGGTAGCTTCAAAAGCGTGAACAAGAGCGTCTGAGTTATTATGGTACCGTGCCGTTCTTAACGTGTGTTGTAATTCACTATCTCTGACACCGTCAATAAACACAATGTGAGCAGTCCACGTCCGGAAGTCCTTCGATGCTTCGGGATAAGTCAGTCTCGTCAATCGGTCGATATTTTCTTCAAACTCCTGGAGGTTTTCCCCGGAACGTTGTCGCCTCGCTTTAAGTTGAACACAGTACACTTCACACAAATTCTGGTTATCGTACCGTAATTCCAAAGCGTTTGTTAATTCGGCATAAGTTTCTGGCTGTCAGATAGGCATGTTCTGCAATAGTTCTGCGTTAGGCTCTTTTAAAGAAGGAATGAGTGAAAGTCCTTTCTTCTGTCCATTTATTTAAGAAAGCGGCAGCTTCAAATTGGCGACGATAATTTGCCCAGTGAGTGCTTCCATCAGACTTAGAGCGTTTGCGTTAACTATTACACTTCTTGGGGCTTTTTAATTTCTCTTATTTTTTGAATCTTCTTCAGCGTTTATTAATGTCCTTGCTTTCTCAAATATTTTTTTTATTAAATGCTCGAATTCAACTCTAATTTTTTGTTACATTTGTAATCGAGTCTTCTATACTTGACATTCCTGTTTTCATAGTTGAAACAGACTTTTATATTTCAGATATTCTGTCAACTTTTTTGTTTAGCTCACCTCGTAACAGACCGAATTTTTCAGTGGTATCTTTTGTACAAACGCCTTAATGTCTTCTGCATCACTGTTAAAAGCTTCTTTCTGACGTTTGTCTGTTGTTTTATTTTCACGGTTAAGATTTTCGTCCTGTCGTTTTACTGCTTCTTCTGGTTCCCGTCGGCGTTTGTCGTCTTGCTCTTCCTCCAAACACGCAAGGATTCTATCTTAGCTAATTGCTGACTTCTACCTATTATTAATTACCACGCACACTATTCATGTACGAAGTGTCCTCTGTTTCCACTATTAAGGGTACTATCCACTTCGAACACCAATGATACGACAGTCCTATTGATCGTCGTGTCGTTCAGTGGAAACAGAATAACAGACACCAACGAAGTCAATAATTAACATTTTTAATTAGACACAAACAACAATTAGAAATCAAAAAAGGCACTCTATATAATAATTCAAGTTAAATTTGTTCAACAAATACAATAAATTTCATCACAACAATAACTAACACGCCGCACTTTAATATCGCCAGGTTTAACTGAACTGAGCCCGCCACCGAATGCTTATATTTATGCCCCGCTGAGACTACAGAACAATCTCCCATTTTTTGGGCGGCATGCCGAGATAATTTGTGTAGTTAAATGCGCTAGAAGAATCTGGAAACTAGGTCAGAGTTACACAACCTATTTCAAGGGTTGTTTCAAGGGTCGCGTAAGGTCTGGAAGAGGCATCTCCCATGAGTTAGAACAATCCAGAGCGTTACTTAATTCTGTGGCGCCAATATATGTAGGCCTACGTAGCCACTCAGAGATGCGGTACTGTTTCCTCAGAGTAGCATATAAACATGTAATATTGCAATATTGTTGCGACGGTCTCACTGATCGTATGTTACAGTGGAAAACAAAATACAGACACCAATGAAGTCATTAATCACCAGCTTTAATTAATCACAATTAAAAGTTTGTAATCAACAAGTTTAGACTCGTACAATAATTCAAATAAAATTTGTCCACACGTAATAATAATGTCAACTAATAGAGTCACGCACAATGATCACTTTTCACTAATAGCCACTTGAAACGCACTGAAGAATCGCCCAACGTCAACTGACCGTTTGTCGCTGGTTGCTTATATTTATACTCCGCTGAAATACCAGAATAATCTGTCTCTTTCTGGATGACATGTCGAGCAAACTGCGTATTACAGACGCTCTAGAATCCACTAGGAACCGTGCAAACTGTCTGGCCTTGAACACAGTGCGCCGACCGGTACGGTCTGGAATAGGCTCGATTGTTGACGTATGATAAGTGTCACGTAATTGCTTTTCATCTCAAAGTAGCAGCAATATGTACGCACACACACATTACAGCTGGGCGATACTGGGATAGTCAAGATACTATCCATAACACGTATCCATACTGGGATAACGTTCCATAATACGTAACAATATAGGGGAAGGTTGCCATCAATGGACCGGTTCCATGGATGGACGTCTTACGTATTTCCTCTACCAAAGCGTGCACATGCGCGGTAGTAGTTGTATTATCTTTGTTTTCTTCACGCCAGCTGTCTGCAGTGCTGTAAACGAGTTGGAGTTGCGTCGCTGCGAGATAAAAATTCAGGTAAGATTTCTGTACTCTGTGCTATAACTATTAGTCTTTTTTAATATCAGTTATCACGAATTATATATTACTGAACAATTTCACAATTTTTTTGACATTAAAAGCAGTTTTTTAAAGTTTTAAATTCTATATTGGTTGTTCCAATTTGAATCGTCATTTCGGCTGTGTTTAACTAAGGAATCCAATATGGCGAGTTGCCATCATTGGACCACTTGGCGTTTCCATGAATGGACCAGTTTATCAGATGGTCCATTCATGGAAACGTGAACAAATTTTTGAATTATTATTATTTTTCTTGACACGCTTTACGTTAAGTATCTTTTCTTTTATATTTTGACTACAAGTAAGACTAAATTTTATCATTTTAAGTTTTACCTCTTACATGGGACATAGAAACCTTGTTTGCTTGGTACTTTTCAATTTACTGATATTTTGTGATAGGCCTGTTAGTAAATTTTATTAACCTATAATCTACTGTTTACAGTACAATTAACAACCTGTTAAATTGCAAATATTAATTTTTATAACGCTAAGAATGTAGGAGATGCGAGGAAATATCGTATTATTGTGTGTGAGTTGGTAGCTGCGTTAGTGTCTAGAAAAACGTGTTATAATACCCAAATATACACTGTGTTCAATGTAAGTGCTATTTTGTTTTACAAATAACCTAACTATTAGCCTAAAGTATAACCTACAACTACATATAAACATTTAAACTCTGTAGACTACCTTGAAAAATTTATATCATTATATTCTAGCCCGAATATTGTAGTCATTTGAAAATAAGTTTATAGCAACAATTGGTAGAAAATTGAAAATAAAAACATTTCAATACGAACATATTGAGTCTCCCTGTACTATGGTAACACTAATAAAATTATAGCCTTACACTTTTAGTCACAAGGGCGTTAGGTTCCTACTGTAAACATGGTCGTTGTATGGCACTCAGGTTGAAGACTAGATAGACATTTGATTGTATTTAAAAACTGAAATGAAATTTATTAATTTTAAATAGTAATCATTGCAAAAAAGCCTAAATACACAAAATGTTGTAGTAGCTTGTCTATAAATTAACATACTAATTTTCATTTTTCAGAAAAATTCCAAAACGAGTGAAATATGGACAGTGGAGTACCGAGACAATGGAACGTGCTATCGCAGCCTTTCGTAACGGAGACATGGGTTTGAATGAAGTCTGCCGAGAGTATGGAGTGCCCAAAGCAACTTTAAAGTGACATTTAGAAGGCAAAAACAATTTTTCTGTGGATTGAAAGAAAATTATTGGTAGTTTAGGAGATCTGCCTCCTGAGGTAGAGAAGGAATTAGTAGACCACATTTTAAAATTAGAGGAGATGTTTTTTGGAATTACAGCCAAAGACTTACAAGAACTCGCGTTTCAAGTCGCTGAACAAAATAACATCGAACACAGATTCAGCAAAGAGAAGAGATCGGCTGAGAAAAAATGGTACTACAATTTTATCCGGCGACATCCCGAATTAAGTCTCAGGCTTCTTGAGATAATTTTTCATACTTTATATGTTTTAGTTTTGTTTTGCCATGACTAGTAGATACGTATAATAAAACGTGATAGGCCTATGTAGAGACAGTTTTTCTTTACTTTCGTAATCGGTCCATCGATGGAAACTCGATGGTCCATTCATAGCAACCAGTTGCCATCAATGGACTATTTGTTAAAATTTTGTTTTTTGTTCTTACTACCATATTTAAAAAATCTAAAAACAAAGTAAATACTCACGGTTAATCAGAAACTAATAGAGAGACTATCTGTATATTGAATGGTAAATTTAAGTTGAAAATGTGATGAAAAAAAATTAAAAACTCTTATGTGATCCAATGATGGCAACCTTCCCCTATACATATACAAACATACATATAACGGTGTGTGAGTGTGTGTTAGACTCTACAAACATACGGCCTTCTGAAGATTTTCACATTTTTAACGCCGCTATATGATAACCAAATCAACAAAATTCTACAAAGCGTTCAAAAAACAAAATGCTATCTCAATGGAAACGTTATTTTCTGTCCCTCATCAGATCGCCAATATCAGTGTTAAACAGTTTACGCTTAGACAAAAATTGTTTTCTTAATCTTTGAATAAATTGCGTATTCAAAAAATTTTGAACTGTCAGAAACCATCCAGTCAGTGTTCAGTTTATACAGTGCGGTGAACACAATTTGGGGGGGGGGATAACGGTGTCATATAATGTTATTCGGAGAGAGTGGATGGGAGAAACTTTATTACTAATACCGCCATTGTTTGTGTACAAGCTTTATCTTAAAGCTACATTAATAGTCTTCAATGTCTGCACGATGTGCGGAAAACGCACGTTGAAGGACTGGAAACAGCGATTTAATGGCGCGTGTAAACAAACAATAGATGCGAGTAACAATGCTCCGGCAGACAATGTTGTCTCCCTGTGGTTGTTAAATCTGGTAGTCGTACATTATGTTATTTTATTAATACGACGTAGTACAACTTAATGACTTTGTTAACATATCTCTTGTTTCGCTCTCTTTCATAACTCTGCATATAATACGAACTTTATTTCTACTACTGCTTACTATTATTACGAGTATTGCACGGATTGCCATTTTAAAATATTAGAGGAAATCACTAAATACTAGAAAAGGCGATAGTCATATAGTCATAATTTTGTTGACGCTAGTATAAAAAGTAATAGCACTTGTATTATATTTATTCTCATAATATCTGCATATATTTAATACGAACTATAACATATGTCAACAAAAATTACTATACCGTGAAATTACTGTTATTAAATGCTGTGAAATTATTCATAGTAATGTATTGCTGTCGCACGTACATGAATAGTGGTTATCGCACCATTTTGTTATAGTGGTCATCAACATACAACACAACTGTAGTCGTCGAGAGGGATCTATAGAATTGTTTGGGAGACTGTACAACCCATCGATGTATACTATATGGATCGCGTGCTGACAGGCAAAGTGAACGGCAGAAAACGTTCAAAAGCACGTACAGCTTCCCCCACATCGGCAGAATAAAGCGTTTGGCGCTAAGTTAACACGTGTAATGCTAAACGAGTCATTCAGTCAGTAATGCACTTGTTTTGACACCTTACAATTATTACATTTGGAACAGTTCTACTGAAAATTTGTGCTTACGAAGACGCAAATTTTATTGGATGAGTTACACTATAAATATATTTTGACATACAAGTTTTCTCAAGACCACTTGGAACTCTTGTTTTCTTTTATTAGATCCAGTGGAGGACATAATAACAATCCTAATGTTAAACAGTTTCCGTGTGCCTTGAGAAAACGTATGTTCAGGAACAGTGGTCCAGGTATCTAACAAAAGTAATTGTTTAGATTTTGATTTCATTAACCAAACATAAGTAACCAGTTTTACCAGTTTTTCATAAGTAGAGAAAGATTTCAATGAAACGGATATTGAAGAAATGAAAACTTCAGGGGAATTATGAATATGGTTAAGACGTTAGGTCATAATAAGGACAACATTCTGTGTTATCTGTATGGCTTTATTGTAAAAAAATTATTTCGAAGTTAAGGTATTCATTTACTGATAACAGATGACAATAACTTGAGCGTTTACACTCATTTTAATGACTTTGTGTTAAGCGGAAAATTAATTAGAGCGGAAAATCATCAGACGTTTTAAAGATTGTAAAATATGTATAATTTATTGAATATATCTGACAGTAAACTTAATAAAAAAAAAAATGATTATATCAGCTTGCAAAAAACTTTGCCGGCATAGTGTTTAGAAAACATATTTCAAACAATGATTTTTCTGAAGACATCCATGAAGTGCAACTTATCAAATTAATAAGAACATTATTTTATAAAATCTTGTGCTATGATACTGCTAAGGAAAGAACCGCTGCAGCTACCTTCTCTATGCTTGGTGTCCGCCAAAAGTTAAATAAATTTGTATTATTTAGTGTAAACAATTTTTATACAGTTAATACGTAGCTAATAAAATAAAATAAAAAATTAATTTAAATTACCATTGCTTATTGAACACTGTAACGACCATGGCGAGCGTATACGCCAGCTTCTTTTACGCAATAAACATTAAATGTTTACGGCTCACGTCTTTTATTCTTTATTTCCCTTATCTCATCTTTATTCGTCTGCCTTCAACATTAAATGTTCATAAATAAGAATGCAACAGAACTGTTAATGAACGCAACAGAACTTAGCGATGAGCTGAAAAAATGTGTCAGAATACTGAAATCTTACAGTGAAATAAATGTGTTTATTTTGGAAAAGAACTTATTCCATAGCTATATCATTTAATGCAAAATATGCTCCGATAAAGCAACAAAAGCTTATAACAAAGTAGAAAAGTCAGACTTTGTACAGGTACAGTATATGGCATACGCAGTGTTCCCCCCCCCGATTGGTGCAGCGGTCGGACCGAATTCAGTGAATGCAGCACGCGATCCATATAGTATACATCGATAGTACAACCTTCAACAACTGCTTGAAGTTTTCAATGACTGACATAGCTTGCGTTTGCGTGTGATTTATTAGTTGCACCACAGCTGTGCTATGCTTTGGCTTACACATACATGTTCTTATGGCTTGTGGCCATAACAAAATTGTTGACAATTTGTAACTCGAGTTTTTCGCAGTTATTAGTAACCTCTTTCCTGATATCGAATATTGTATGACAGCCTTCTTCACAAGCCTAATCACACCCTATCTATATCTAATTAACTATAGCTTATCTTACGCATCGCTACTACCAAATCAAATCATCATCGTCAGCCGTAGCTCTACAACCCCTGGTGTGTCTTAGCCTGTTCCAAGAGTCTTCTCCATTCTTCCCTATTGCGTGCCCTGGTTTTCGATTTTCTTATGTTCAGCTTTCTGAGGTCCTCCTCTATCTGATCTTTGAATTTACTTTGGCGTCTCCCCATTGGTCTACTACCCATTGGTTTCTGGTAGACGATATGTTTCGTAGGTTGTCCTTCCTCCATTCTTTCCTTGTGTCCAGCCCACCTTAGTCTGTATATTTTGATTACCCTGACAATGTCCGGCTCTTTGTAAAGTTGATATAGTTCATAATTATACCGCCTGCGCCACATTCAATTTTCTTGTACGCCTCTAAATATTGTTTGTAGAATCCGTGTTTCAAAGCAACCTAGAAATCTCTCGCTATTATTTGTCATCGTCCAGGCTCCTGAAGCATATATCAGCACAGGGCTGATAAGTGTTTTGTAAATTTTGTATTTCGTGCTTCTTGAGATAAAGCAAGATGTCAGGTGCTTTTTTAATCCATTATGTGTTTTGTTACGAAATCAAATGTAACACGGAAATCTTTAAAGCCACTCACAAAGTCTGGAGTAGGCTGCCTCAATGTAGTGACATCACAGCAATAAACACAACAATAAATGACACCACAATCGTGACATTCGCCGATGACAGCGCCACAGCAGCTGTTATGGAAACCTGAGTTGCTTCCGAGAATCTTCAAGACCGCATGACAACTACACGATTAGCTGAATAATTGGCTTCTAAATCAGCAGTCGAAATCAGCAGACAAAGCTAGCGTGTAACCTGTCATATGATAACAATAAACAGCACTCAACTGTCGGTTAAAAATCAGATAAAATATCTTAGGATATTTCTTGATGAAAAACTAAGATTAGAATCCTTGCAAACTACAAAGGAAGTTCAAATAAAATATTCTTGCCTGGTGTCTACTAAAACGCCCCTTTACCGTGTTCTATGTATGTGAACTCGTTTCATTTGAGTTATTACTACGTAAATTCCAGTCAGTGTTGTCCTATTTTACTTCCTTTGTTATGCAATTAAATTGTTTTCTATCTTTATGCGCCAGGTTTACGCAAGATAGACTCTGACTAACTGGACCACACTAACCGAGACATCCTGATTTTTAAAATTTAAAGAAAATTTTGTAAGGTTGATAACACCTTCTTCAATGTTGACAAAGTTGCCTCAAATTGGCTCATCACAGTCTCAGGAAGCCGGTTAAATTGTGCCAGTCTGGCTTCGTTTGTACCTAGGTTCGTTTAAACCATTCGAGTAAATACTCTTCAGTTATACATGTTTCATGGTTCAGTCATCATTTTCATCATTATCATTGCTGTTTTCTCTTACATCAGGTTCGGATAACAAATCATTTTCTTCATTAACAGCATCCACCAGCATCCCACAACATGTCATTATCGGTCCCATCAATTGTTCTAAAAATGCCAGTTTTTTAAAGCTTTTCTTATTAGTTTCCTCGCTGACGAACCCCCAAGATTTGATTGTCCACTCACATATCTTGGATATCGACGGCTTTGTTATCTTGCCGCCAGGAGTCACGAGATGATCCAATGCCATACATTCTGATATTATTTTTAAAGAGTTTGTTGATACTGATGTATAATGGCTGAAGTATAGACGTTAGACCCTTCCAGGGATGACGACAGGATCTGACTTCATATATTTCATTTTTTCTTTTACTGTTTCTATTAGATGGCCACAGAAGCTGTCGAGTACAAGCAAGGACTTAATGTTGTAACAATGCCTAAGGCCGTCTTTCCCATACTTTGTCCAATAAATCCAGTACCAATTCTGCTGACATCCACCCCTTTTCTTGAACTCTCAAGTAAAGCCCTAGTAATATATGTTCCTTTGGTAACGTTTTCCTTTTGAAGAAAAGGAAACGCACGGTGAGAGTTTGTTTCTATTTGCAGTAACGTAAAGCATCACTATGCAAAGACGTCTCTCTGCAATTCCAGTTTTTACAACAATGCTTCTAAATCCATTCATGTTTTACGTACCGAGTCACTTTATGGTTAATATAATTAAATTACCTTATGGTCCACCTTAGTGACACTAGCTTCTTTCGTTCAATGACGCGTTTCGGGATGAAATCCCATCTTCAGATACACAATATTAATTCAAAACGTAAATGTATACCACATTTTGTGGTTATGTCATAATTTAAAATGTTTAAAATCTTTTAAATAAAATATACAAAACGGAGCAAATGAATCGCTCGGAGCGCTCGCATGCATGCACGCTGTACCGCGATTTCCTTACGACTGGCTATAATTATCTTTCAACCGTATAGCAGTGTCAAACAGGTTATTAGATCCGAAGTTCATTTGATCATTTAATATATTATTTTTGGTTGTTGCGTTTTTTGTAGCTTTATATATTTCGAACTCCTCTAGGCTATCCATTAATTTACCCTTCTTGCAAGTATGTAATGCTACGAAATTGTTTTCGAAACTAGTATAATTATGACCTTTTGTTATTAAATGTTGTGCAAAACTGTGCTAAGAGTTAGACTTACTAAGTGTTATACTGAAGAAGTTAAGGGGACTTATGTCAAAAAATAAAAAGTCATAAAAAATCATATGATTTTCGTCAGGACGAGAACTGTTTTAATACTAGGTAGTGTGATATATAAAAACAAATAATGTAACAAATATTCCATTGCTCGCTCGCTCTAAAATGTGACATTAATCACGACCTTGTTAACTATGATGTTACTAAGGTGACCACGTTTTCCTGCTAAACGTGATGCAAGACTTCACCAACAGGTCCACGTAGCAAAGATTCAATGCTTTACAATGACAATCTGAATATAGCAATTTAAAGGAGGAGAATCGAATCAGTGAAGACAATTGAAGATTATTCCTAAAGATACGGTAAGTGTCGAAAAATGCCAGCAATTGAAGGGAAAATCACTGAATGCTTAAAGTAAAGAGGACTATAGTGATCAAAATTTAAAAAATTTATAATTTCTTGATCAAGTGGCACGCTCACACACTCGAGTTGACAAACCCAGGCCCAAGTCGTAAATAAGAACGAATTAGGGACACGTCAGACCCGACGCCAGTGTGAAGACAATGAGAAAAACGGCTGAGTACACGCCACAATAGAATATAAGGAACGTCGTTGACAGCACGAAGTTAGCTACGATTTACAGCGTCAAACAAACGAAGACAAAAGACATAGTCCAGCAGCCTGGTTACGCAGAAGTGAAATGGAACACATGCTGTCGGGTTGAGTTGTAACGAGCACACGTATGAACGTTACACTCAGTAACAAAGGGTGCAGAGAAATCTCGACAAATATGTAGACAATAGAACGGATATTCAATGAATACTAGAAATACGCACCGCCCAGCATGAAAACAAACCCTGACATCCAACCAGATTTACAACTAGAAAGCGTGGGACCCGCCCAGGGATGATACCCAACGAAGAGTTGATAATCGGCGGAACGAGCGAAGGGTAAATGAACAATTGACCAAGACACTGCAGACTCTTAAAAAAAGCTACATCAGAGTGCCTCGACAACGTGGAAACAAAGGTAGATAGACAGGCGGGGGAATTGCTCTAGTTTCTGAGAATCAGCACAACGTTCGTCGCTGGAACATTCCGGGGATGTCGACGACCAACCAGCGTTTGGCATCTTCCTAAGGAACTGGTGGAGAGAGTAGTAACGACTCGAACGACGAATCGGGAAACCGATGACAAAAATCTACAAGGTGGTAGGAATTTAGGGAACCTATCAACGACGGCAGAAGGCGTGGAAATGTGGAAGTTGCCTTCTGGGATAGTATGTTTGATAAAAACTGTTTGCGAGGACGCGGAGCCCAATAGTAGTTGGAGCGGTAGTTACAGTAATAGTAGTTGCAGTAGTTATGGTAGTAATACGGGAAATACAGTAATACACTAGTAATTGAATAACAGTAATAATTGAAATAGTTTACGCGACTTACTCAACTTTTAACTCAGTGAAATTGTAACCAAGTCGTGGGCTTAAGTGAACTTAGACATTCAATTCAATCGCAATTCAACAAAGCGTATGTTCGATAGTTTATATGAGTACCGATAATCAACAGTGTGAATAGACATAACTATCGTTAAATACCAGTGTATACGTGACTCTAAACTACGACCGACACGCAACATAATAATACTAGTGGCACGAGTAAAACAGTGGGTGACAGTTCAACACTATTCCACCATAATGATTCTCAATTTTGAGCATCTGAACTGAGTGAATCAACACGAACACTATTACGCACATTGCATACACTACGTCCCAGGTAGATGAAATAGTCAGCTACATGAACACGCACACAGCAAACTCTAAAAGCAAACCATTTAATGACGATGATAGCATCTTAACACTTGAACCCATAAAACACTTGACGCCAGCGGGGAGTCCAACACCACACTATACATAACGAGAGTGGGGAAATTCAGTGAAGTGGAAGTGAAGTGTTCTTCGATCAACAGAGATTAGGATGTACGAGGAGTCCACCAACGGATGTCATCTTACACCGATGGAATTTGTGGATAAACCTTTTGCAAGATAAGCCTTTATGTTTCTTAAATCCTAGTTGTTACATACTACTGCACTGTCTCTTCTTTTCAAAGAGCTACTCCCGAGAGATTTCTGTAAATTTATATAAATCATAAATCTGACAATATTAATAATAAAGTCCTTCACCTGAGCATAATGAACGCATTTAGCTAGGGACAAAATATATTTGATTGCTTATTGTTTGTATATGTATATTACTGTGTTGTATTTGGATGTACTATATGTCTTGTTTTTCAGGAAACAACGAACGAATATTATTGTGATTGTGTTATTATGTGTTTTAATTATGTATTTGCAGGACATAATTTAATTTGTGGTTCAGTAATTTACTTATCAATGATATAATAAATAAGTAATTATTATCTATATACATATATCTTGCGTTCATTATTGCAATTAACGTTGACAATTAATTTATCACGTTCTAAGTGATTTCATCTTGTAACTTATAAAGAGTCTCAGAGTTATGCTAATTATCAATGGACACACCCAAATCGACCATTGAAATATCAGATTAACATACTCATGTAGATCATATTGATTTGATAACTATATTGAGTCAAATCCGACAAATATAATTTACTTTCCATATGTGTGTTAGATATAATGATACCCAAGATCGTGGGGCACGGCAAACACAATTAAATAATTAATTGCCAATTCCATTTATATACACTAAATATAAATGGCGATCCAAGGAAACTGGGCTTTATAAATGTCAATTACGACCCCATTTGGTTGAATATAAATAGTATACGAATTTAATTAGACCCGATTCATTAACTTATAATTGGATGATTTAATAATTAGCATAATTGCACTAAAGGACCAAACCCTTACAGCTGGTTTAGTTTCAGTGGAAAAGTCAATTATAGATGAAGTAAGAGAATTGTAACTTATGGCATCAAAAGCTAACTTTAGATTTATAGTATGTGGGTTTTCTGTGTGAAGTAAAAAATCGAGAGGAAAAGGAAGACAAAATGTAGGAAAAAACATGTTTAAACATGAAAAAAATATTTTAAATATGAGAGAAAATATAATATTTTTGGAACGAAAAAATAAGATGAAAAAATTGACAATTATAATTAAAGTGACCGTAATTTGAACAACACAGAAACTCCGCAATTTATGTAGACTATAGATTTGCCAAAGACTATAGATACTTAACCAAAGATGTGTAAAGAAGTAAAAGCAAATGTGCTTATTGGAAGAGAGGAAAACTAGGGAAAAACAGATTGAAGATGAAAACGAGGAACCAGTGCTCTACAGTTTTATAGAATAGTATACGATCAACGTATGGAAATTATTAAAACGTCACATTTCGTTTTATTGTGTGTTTAGACGTTCCCCGGCTGCACCATAATGCGTGCCAAAGTGTATGTTTGTGGATCTAAAATCTAATTAGCCGGTGGAAAGCCGAACTAATGCAAACAGTAATTTGTTTTGCGCCGTGAGATGACACTAGCGGCTTCTACAATAACTGTTTTGCAGAGACAGCTGTTGTAATTAGTTCTGCTTAGGAATGATGTATCAAGAAAATTACCTTCGGTTTGCCATATTTACGAAATGTAATATAAATCGACTGTCAGCTGAAATTGGTGCATCCGTTGGTAATTGGTTCCCGTCTCGTACCGTATGTTAATTGAAAGAGAGAATTATATAAAAGAGTTATATTTCGCAGTTTGAAAAACACACAGACAGAGGAACAATGCCGTTTGGGTATGTATTATTTTTAATTACTGAAAGTATAATGTATTTATAATATTCGCTCTTTTGAATTGTACATTTCATGTAATTTCCTTCTTTACAGGTACCGGAAACATTTTATTTTTATTAACTTGTTTTTAAAGTTTTGTTCTTCTTCTTTTTCTCGCTCGGGATCTACAGGTCTGAGGCAGCTTTGGATTCGTCTAAGATACTACCATTTACACAGCCATGTGACACAACCAATGGTCCTGCAATGGGAGGGGTGATAACATATTGTGTTTGAAGTTTAATATCTTGCAACAACTTCTTTTATAAATGTTAACTCATACTGAATACCATCTGCCAAATTGATTAGGCGCCTGACTGTAATATAGAGGCCCATAGATTCCCGATTGCATTGTAAAAACAACGTGCGTGTTTAACTCCCAGGTCCACTGAGTCAGTGCAAGTGAGTACCTGCGATAACATGCTGGAGAGGGTTAAGCGTAGAGCTGGCCACAGTACGGTGTAGTGTGCCGAACGATTTTACATAAAATTCTAAACCGTCTTTAGCTCCAAACTACTCCTTTAGTAAAAAATTTATAGGCATTGCACAAATGCAATGCACAGAGGAGGGCATTGAAAATGCTTCAATAAATCTAAAAAGTATATATATTTATGTTCATTCACCAATCAATGAATTCATTCTTCATTTACCAATTAACAGATTATAAGTTAAATGTAGTCGCATTCATAAGCGAAGTTTTATATGATGTGTACTACGTTATTGACAACAAAAAGTAGTTTCCATGGAAACTCACCGGTTCCCATTTTCGATCACGCACCAGCGGTCGTTTTCAAATGTGCGACACATCCTTATAAACATTTTCAATGTTAAAAGGAGCCAATATCAGTATTTGTATCGATTATCGAAATGTGCAAACAGTAACCCTTATTCTTCCATCCTAATGTGGCCCGTACCAAGAAATGAAAACTACAATTAACTGTTTACGTACAACACCCAAAGTGAGAAAACGTTTATAAATAATTGTACGCAGTGCCACATTTAATGTTTTCGACGACTGTTCTTTAAATCTTTATTTATCACACGTTTTCCATAAACCTTTATTGCCGCTTGGATGTAAAGATAGAGGGTCTATGATTTCTTGGTTACGCTTTTGGTCCCAACCCTGAGCCATCGTTGTCCAATTTAAAATACCTAGACTTCTTAAATCATAGCTTTTGGTATAAAGAAGAAATGACCTTCATGACTTTTGTAATTTCATGTGCTTACGCAATATTCATTTATTACTATTTTTAGAACAAAAATGTAATAGGATATGTAGAATAGTAGAATAGAAATGTAGGTTGAGAATAGAAATAGGAATATTAAGGAACAGATGTGATGGTGGAACATTAACCACCTGTACTTTAGTGGTGATTATCTTTTGGTGAAGAAATGTTGCCGCTTTCATTTATTAGCGGTTGATTTATACAAAATATTTTACTATTCCACTTGCATTATTCACTTTTAAATATCAGGGTGACCGAGCTTTGCTCGGTTTTCACATTTATTTATAAATATACGGATTTAAAAAAAAATTATTTATTATTATTTATTTATTTATTAAATAAATAGCAGCTCGTCTTTGAGCTGCTAGTTCGCGCATGTCTTGGAGCCGCTGAGTTCTTTGTTGTTCTGGTTCTCCTGCTCGTCTTTGAAGTGTACGTTCGCGCATCTGATCTAAGCGTCGTTGACGATCCTCAGCAGGTTCAACATTTCGTTTTCTTCTTTTAAGATCGTTAGTCTCCTGAGATTGAGAATCGATGAGATCATTAATGATCCCAACTAATCTATTGATACATGTCGTCTTTGCTTTCCGGCCCGGTCTTACAGAAGCGGGAAAATTTTCTTCGTTCGAAGGTCCAAAGTCCCTTGAGGTACCAGGAACAGGGTTATCAGCCGATGTGGTCACATGTTCCATTTGCTCCTGACGTTCATCTTCTGGCTGTTCCTGTGGTCGCTGGTTAAAGTTAAAAGTTCGTTTTTTGGAGGACGTCCCTTGGTAGGCATACCACTTACCTCAGAGAATGCAAAAAACACAACAGCATATAGAGAACACTTAATAGTTTAGATTATGTATATCAGATAGATTGTACAAAAATCGTTGCGCAGAAACCGACAATTGTATGTCTCAACTCTTAGTTTGTTTATTTACATTCATAACAACAGCTATTTATATTTATTTATAAACATCGATACTGGGATTGTATGTCTCAACTCTTAGTTTGTTTGTTTACATTCATTGCAACAGCTATTTTATATTATTTATAAACATCGATAAGATCTATTCTTTATGAACAGAATTAAAATTAACGTTTTAATTTCAAATAAAAAATATTTTTTTAAAATATTTGTTGCTGGGTGACAGAGTTATAACAATAGCAATTGTTGTGTGAATATTTAAACCTACATGAATTAAAATGTATACTTAAAATACCCTACGGTTTAGGCCTTAGGCGATTTTTGCGGAAAATGAGACCTAGCCCAATCGATTTTTAGTGTCCAAATACGCTTAAGTACCAAATTTCGAGAAAATCGTTAGAGCCGTTTCCGAGAAAATAAGGACATACATACAAAGATTGCTCGCTTAATAGTGCAAGATTGTGCATTTCTATTATTACACAACTCCAAATCAGTAACGATCAACAGCCCAGCACCAACTTTGAGTAGAACTAGCCTACCGATATGTAAACTAATGCTGTTGTTTAATGATGACTCGATAAAGTGTCTTACCAAAGCGCAACATCAAAAGTAAACTGTATGCCGGTATAAAGAATTGAATCTGAAATCAGAATATAGCGTTTAGTTTTGAAAATTAAAACATTTTTAGACATGACGACCAAAAAAGCATTATTTAATATTCCAATTAATCAAATACTCAAAATAATGGGCGATACTGCAAAATATTGCAGCTCAGAAGCTTACTAGAAGGCCTAAATAATAAATTATACAAAGATATATAAATGGTTTTAAACCTAGCTGTCGGTAATGCCTGTCAGCATTATACAATGTACAAAACACTAAGCGATAGAGTTCACGTCACGTGAAGCGTCTGAAGCCATAAACAGCATTAAGTAGTAACAAGTTCGCCACGTCTTTTATATTCAGGTGTGGTATATCTTAATCCTACAGTATTTTTAACAAATTGTGTGTTTGTGGCCAGTTGTAGAAAAAGGTTTCTCAAAACGTAAATAAGTAAAAACTTACATTAGGTCAACGATGAGTGAGGAAAGACTGAAAAACTTTCAGAAGGAAAATGTATCTTAACTGTAAGTGGAAAAGCTTTGGTTTTTCGCTGTTTACACATTTTATTTTTCTGTTTCGTTAAAATATATAAATAATGAGGAAAATATCTAGATATACGTATTATTAAAAAATATAAAATATTTACCTATATAGGTTAGAAAGAATATTAGTCGGTGCCTCAAAATGATACCCCGTGCCCCATCGCCTAAAAAGAACCCCACCACCTAGGACCTTGTTAGCCATTGTTCGCCACTGATGCGTTGACTAAGGAACAAAGAATAATGTTCTCTCGTGTTTGCTTCTTCCGTCTATTAGAATTTCTGGCACAGCCCTACAGTTGCAAATCATACAGTTGTTCTATATTACTGTCTTCCTTTGTAATGCGACATCGAAACATGGAATAATAACGATATTTTTGCCGTTTTAGGTTTCACAGACTTGGGAAAATGGAGTCGGGTCGTCTGATGCTCACAGCTGTAGTGGTTGTAGCGGCAACCATGAGCATGAACGCTTCGTCGGTTGACTACGAGATGTCGCATCCTGGATACGGACGCTGCTCGCTCAAGACAGGAGCCCCCAACTTCAACCTGAGCTTCGTAAGACAACCTCAGTGTAGTTCGTTTTTGCTTTACGACACACTCACACTCGTACACTTGTACTTCAAATTGTACTTGTAATTATACTGAATAACGTCACAACCAAGACAAACAGGAGTAGGCTACGTCTCTTTTATAAGAACGTCTACTTTTCCTTCTGAGTGAAATATTATCTATTTGTGCGACTTTGACGTTAAATTTACTTCATTCCAATGATATATAAGAGTATATCAAATCGAATAGATCATCATCATTAGCCTGCCGCTGGTTGAGTGAACGCCTCTTCAGCCACTCTCCAACGGTTACTCTCCTAAGCTAACCTTCACAAGTAAACTGCATCACAGTAGTTATCCAAATTTGTATTGCGACGCTATGGTCTTGTACTTGAGTTTTCGTGTTTCGAACGTATATCTAATTCATTTATGTACTCTACCAGGCCGTGAGATTTGAGCTTATTTAAGTTACGTCTAAACACTACGTTACCTATAAATTTCTTGTAGAGAGGAAAGAGTATCGTGAAATTAAGAAATCACGATAAATTTGAAAAAGCATAAAATTGTGTTTGATTTAAAACAAAACAAAAAATGTTTAATTATATGCCTCTTCTCATGTGAATGCATGTGCACTAAGTAATCATCGTATCAAGAAATTACATTCAGAATTACAACCTCGTATTGGTATATAATAAAAATAAATGGTAATTTACTTTGACTGACAGACATTGAAGAATAACTGAAAATTAACAGTTTAAATAACAGTTTAACAATTTAAAAATCTGATAATTGAGCATTTTTAAAATAAAATCATCTTAATAGAAAGAATATGCACCCAACGAATTATTTAAATCCTTAGCGTGTTTATATTCAGTTAAACTTCATATGAAATTTCATAATTTATATATGTTGTCAGCTATGCTCTGTATGACGGTGGTTGGCGTGTGGACCCTTGGCCTACCTGCTGCCTGTGCCCCATTGTAATACTTCCGCCCGGGCTCGACAGCAGCTAATTGCCGCGTGAGTCATCTCACTGTGCGTCCAGTATGAAACAATTTTTGTTTGCCTCGCCCAATACTGGTAAAATTTTGTTATATTTGAAATCAGCGAAATAATACGATGAAAATGACACCAAACACGACTAAAAAATATTAAATTTTAAGGTGTTTCAAGGTAAAAGCTCAACAACTACTTTAATGCACATCTTCAGTGCATAGTGCTTTATAACGCCCAATTTTTAATATTCCTTAGTCGTGTTTGGTGTCATTTTCATCGTATTATTTCGCTGATTTCAAATATAGCAAAATTTTACCAGTGTTGGGCGAGGCAAAAAAAAAAATTATTTCGTACTGGACGCAGAGTGAGGTGACTCACGCGGCAATTAGCTGCTGTCGAGCTCGGGCAGAAGTATTACAAGGGGGTAGAGGCAGCAGGTAGGCCAAGGGTCCACACGCCAACCACCGCCATACAGAGCATACAATTTATTCTATTTACAGATTTGCATTTCTACAAAATCCTTTATTCTCCTATTATTGTCACTGTTTTACATTATTATTGTTATGTCTCTTGCACGGATCGTCGTGTTGTACAATGGAAACAGAATAACTGACACTATATAAAATCAATAATTACTATTTTTATTACAGTTAGAAATAAGCAAAGATCCTCTTATATAATTTTTCAAGTTAAAATTCTCCAACACACAATAATGAATGTCACTTTTACAGTTTCGCATTAAGTAATACAATAACCGCAATTTACCATACCAGTCATTCCGAACCGCTCTGTAAACTGAATTTGGCCGGCCGCTGGCTGCTTATCTATACTCCGCTGAGAGTAGTTGCGAAGTTACAGGCGCTCTGGAGCTCGCTAGAAGCTCTGTCAGTCCCCGACACGTGCTCCGGCCGAATACCTCTAGTCAAGAAGGTTGCCTACCTCATTGGCGCATTATTATTATTATTATATTATTTAAATAAATCTTCACCTGATGCTGTCAATTACACATATGGTGTGTGTGTATGTGTGCGTGTCTGTGTGTCCACGGTGGTTATCCTGAAAATTGCGCGGGTGCGTGTGTATAGTGCAGCCTTGTCAGAAGCTTCGACAAGGCGCATTACTGGCCCGCGGAAAACGCGAAGTTCACCCTATGACTATCTTATTCCCACAGAGAGAGAGAATGGTGTACCAGACTCTAGTTATACGTAGCCTGGAGGTTTAATTCTTGTCGCAGATTGATTAAACAGTTCAACCCTGCTCTCGATTGTTACAACAGATTTGGCATTACTTTCAACAATATGAGAAACATTTTTATACCTCGGCGATTTTCATCATCTGTAGAACAGTCAAATTGAAGACTTGTTTTTGATTCGCAACATTTTGTACTTCATCCGAGTGGTTTTTGTTACTTCATAATTATTTGTTTAATGGAGTAATAAACAAATAATTACTCTGCCAACTTATACATACGCGAATTTGCACAACCACGAGTCGATGGATGCTCGGCATTGTGCACCACCCGTTGATACATTTCGCAAAAACATATCAATGTTGGGCGTGTGTTAAATTTATGACAGTGCTGGTTTGATGCACACAATTTGAGTTTATATATATAAACACACACCAAAGAATATAGACATATATGATGAGAAAATATGTATCTACTCACGACTATTCACGGGGAAAGTAGGTCAGATGTTCTTCACTCATCAGTCAAGATCCATTACTCGCCTCACAATTGTCTAAAGGATGTCTCAAGAAACCTATATACGATGGAGGCATACAGAGATGAGAGACAGACGAAGAAGAAGAAGAAAGACAATAATCGTGAACGTTCACTAGAGCTCTGACCTCCTAAGGCCTCGCAAACTCACAAACTGAGAACCCAAGAGCCAAACTAATACCTTAACCAGGGCAACCTTTCTACCACCACTCACATACTTATGCCCTATGGCAAAACTTCAACTTAGATATGTGAGTGGTCAACTTCTCTACATCACTGTCGGGATCCCCCAACTTCACCGTCACTGGTGACACAAACCTCAGAATGCGGTATGGACCGGACCAACGATAACACAACTTGGCGGCTCTTTTGTCCACGGCTGAGTTGATCAGGTGGCTTTGGCAGTAGACTAAATCCCCAACCTTAAAGAGATTAGGAGTTCGCCCCTGATTGTAACGAACACGGACACGCTCGTGCGCACGAAACAAATTCTTCCGGGCCTCTTTCCACCTGTCTGCTGTCCTAGTGTCAGGATTAATAGGCAGAAGATCTTCAATTTTCCACAAGTTGGCCAATGGAAGTGTGGGCAAGAATCCAAAAAGGGAACGGCCTTATGACTCTCATGGAGGGCCGTATTGAATGCTAACTGTAACCACTTAAGTTTCTGGTCCCAACAATTCTGTTGCTCTGCGTGGTAAGCAATCAGAGCAGACCTAAGATTCCTGTTGAATCTTTCCGCGTGGGACGGTTGAGGGTAGTAGAGGGAAGTGGTTACATGTTGGATACCGTTGGCGAAGCACATTCGCCGGAATTCGCCTGAAATAAATTGTGGACCATTGTCAGAGACAATGATGGCCGGAAGTCCGAAATGCTGGAAGATATTACTATTTCTTTTATAAAATTGCTAAACTGCTATAATTTTTATTGTTTAGTCAAAGCTTTTCGTCATCACTGACATCTTCAGGTCTTAAACAACCTTGACCTTATTGTTTAAGACCTGAAGATGTCAGTGATGACGAAAAGCTTTGTCTAAACAATAAAAATTATAGCAGTTTAGCAATTTTATAAAAGAAATAGTAAGGATGGCTGCTAATTTAAACAATACGAAGAATGGAAGATATTAGTCTGAAGTGCTAG
Organism: Magicicada septendecula; assembly: GCA_034769895.1. Taxonomy (NCBI): domain Eukaryota; kingdom Metazoa; phylum Arthropoda; class Insecta; order Hemiptera; family Cicadidae; genus Magicicada; species Magicicada septendecula. The sequence continues at coordinate 104,410,339 of CM068375.1, forward strand.
AGTGGTTAATCGAGCGTTTTCCTGCCGTAAGGGCAATAGTCAGACAACCTTAGATAACGCATCCACACAAACAAGCAGGAAAGAATTACCTGACTTGCTACGTGGGAGAGGTCCCACGTAGTCGATGAATAACTTCTCCATTGGTCTGCTCGCCACGTCCGATGACAAGAAACCTAACTTGGTGTTTTGAGCAGGCTTGCTTAAACCACAAAGATGACACGCCTTAACTCTAGCCGCAATATCTCTATCCATGCCCTTCCAGATAAAGTGTTTCCTAATGCTGGAAATGGTCTTTGCAATCCCCTTATGTCCACCTACTAGGGAATTATGGTAGTAGCTGAAGACCATGGGCACTAACTTGCTAGGCAGCAGGATTTTGGGGACTCGTCCTTTTCTTTCTTTACAACACAGGACACCCTTGGACAAGAAATATGGGACCTGTACGTTACCCTCTTTTAACTTATGGATGACCGGACCCAACTCTTCATCATCTAACTGATGGGGTAACACATCAGTAAAGGCTAGTGGGAAGTCTAACAATAAGGAACGGGGTTGCTCAGATGGAACTTTACTGGGTTGTAAAAACATGCGGGACAAAGCGTCAGCAACCACATTTTGAGTTCCCCTAATGTGTTGCACTTTGAATTTGAAGGATGAAATCTTCACCACCATCTTCCAATTTTACCCAGTTGTCGGGGATAAGCAAGAAGCCAAGAGAGAGCCTGATTAATTATCGGTCTCAAGTGGGAACTCAGCATGTTCCAGGAAACGCCTGAACTTATCTAGAGCGTATACCACAGCCAAACACTCTAGTTCATAAACATATGACTTCTTTTCTTGTTGGGTCAAGGTCCGCGATATAAAAGCCACTGACTGCCTAGCACCATCAGCAACTTGTGAAAGAACCGCTCCGAGCGCAAGCGAACTCCAAACTCTAGATCATTTTTAAATAACAGTCTACATGCCTGGACTTATTTTCCCAAAACGAGGACGGATAATAAAGACATCAGAACTACAATAAAATTGGTGTGAGATCTACATAGACTGCTCATTTCTCAGCCGCCAGAATTACAAGATTAAATTGGGCACAAATAAACCATACACAAGAAAATACATGACACAAAAGAGGAAAAACTTGACTTCCTACAAGTGGCCTCAGGGTCCCCTAACGAAGCAACAGAAAGGGGTGAAGTCGAAAGGCAGAGCAAGCTACCCGAATTCACCGAACAAGAAAACACTCAACAACATTGATACAAAAAATTTGCCATAAATATACAACACACAATACAATATAACACTCGAATAAATACAATAACACTACACCCAATAAACAAGTACCTATAATTCATGAAATCATCCGTTAAGGAATTGCCAAAATTCAGAGAATTTTATAAAATCAAGGATCATCCCAAAATCCAAGACACCAAGTCATTAACAAGGGTGCCTGGTCCGACCATAACTGCATTCTCCAAATAATTAATTCATATATATATAGTCCAGGATAATTCCCATATCACGATCCAATAGCTCAACAATCAAATTAAAACAATCAGTGCAATCACGTCAGAGCTGGAAGATCATTAGATGACATGGTATGCTTCAACAATAAATTTATGTCAATACCCAACAGGGTCGAACAGATTATAACCAACTCCGACAAGGTCTGACAGAATCTGGGCATGCAAAAAAAAAAATTTCAAGTGTACACCAAACATACATAAAACCCCAAATGGAACGTACTCAATATCCCGCATAAGCAACTTGAATGAATATACATGCCATACAAACATATAAATGTGTGTGACCCCACAGAATTATATATGTTATCTCCGATTTACAATTTGATAGTAATAATATTTAAAATAAAGAAGTGATTATAACAATAAAGGACATACTTTGCACTAACTATAACAATAGTAACCACACCTTTCAACAGAATATCAACATTTTCTAAATGCATAACCCCAGTAACAACCACAAACACTAATAAAATTTTTTTTTAATTTTTTTAACTCATTCCATTTCAAATTGTAACATATACATATACATATACATACATATATATATATATATATATATAATTAGACCACCTTCCTTGCCGACCCAGAAAAATTTATGTTAACTCCCAAATTGCATTGCAAGCCCTGCCACCTTCAGGTCAGCACACCTGGATGTTATAACCTCGCTCTGCTACCATTTGTAACGGCCACTTAGGCCGTTACGTAAAATTTAAAAACTGGACGCTTGGCCTAGATGGAGCGAAAATGTGCTGGAGCCCATAGTGACAGGACTTGTAATAAAACACTCATGTAACCAGTAACAACGTTTTATTAGTGTTTCCTTATTTCATCATCATAAGATGTTTTGCTACAGTGTTCAAACGATTGAATTCTTGTGTATTTCATAGCAGTTCTTAGTTTTCATTTTATCGACAAATATATATATATATTCAAGTTGTATTAATAACAATTACCAATACTATTAACAATAAAAATTAATCAAACAGTATAACAAGTGGATCCTTTTTAACACAGTTAATAATATAAATCACAAATATACATCTATAGGGCATGTTCTGACAAAATTTTAATCATTATATATGAAAATACTGTTTATATGTATGCCCTTTTTTATGCTTTGAAAACCGGTGGAGTGTTGTTGTTGAGGTTTAATAAATGGAATCCTCCCACCTGTACTTTTGAAGAATTAATGTTACCAGGTAGAGCCTGTGATGATGAGTGTTGGTACTGGTACTGGTCAGTTCCGAAGCTCCTGCTCGTCTCCTTCTTGGCAGCTGTCTTTTTGGTGTTCTGGAGTATTTCTGGGTCTGACGGCGTTGGGGAGCTTCCTAGTGCACAGCTCTGCAGATGGTGACGGGTGTTGGTGCCACCATCTCCGCATCTCCCTCTCTCCCGGCTGTACGGGGACCCTGAGACACTTTAGAAATTTACGAATTCATAATAAGTTGAACAAGTAGTTTACCAAGCCGTCAGACCACGAAACGCCCAGTCGGAAGGTTGAAGACGAAATGAGGCAGCATGTAGGCTTCTAGCCGACCATGCCACAGAAAGAAAACTTGTTGTGGATTGTGAACTTTTACCCGAACAGCTGATGCGGGTTGCTGAATTACGTCGTCGTAGCGCAGGCACGGCCTTGCTGATCAAGATAGCAGGGCTGCCCCACTGCCGCACTTTGGCGGCCTTCCACGTTTAATTAATGCCGGGAAAATTCAAATTCCGGCACACTACTTCTGTTTATTATGCGGTTTATAGAAAAGTTTCAAGTTTCAAGACAGCTTTAAGTTTATAGACATGTGTGTGTGCGCTTATCTCTTGGGCAATATTTGATTTTTCAGAAAATATTGTAATTATGTAAACTAATATTTAATTTTTAAATCGTTTGTGTGTACAGATATGTAACAGAGCGTTTTACATGACCTTCGTGACACATAATACTAGCAGAGTTCTCTGCGGATTTCGCCTCATTCAATGTGGTCAGGACGACGAGCCTATTATTTCCAAATCAATAATCGTTGGGTAAGACGTTAGAATGGTGTGATATAGTTGTTTGTCGTTACAATTGTAAGGACTAAATTTGGAACTCCCTAGTTTCTGACTTTTTGTGCGCTATTGGCAGCGAGTTTTTGCGAACAACAACAGCTTCCCAGGCAATGATTACCTTCCTTTATTTGTCCTTTAGACTATGTGCAAGAGCCCGTTGGCGTGACTGCGCACGTGTGTGTGTATTTCTCATGTCTGTGATATATGGTTTCCTTTTACGGCAGTTTTCTGAGTTTTCCAAAGTCACAGTTAAGTAGTTTACCGACCGTATAATCTGGGACTCAAATTTTCAGTTAGATATTTCTAAACATTTATCAGTTTTTTTTAATACGTATGTTAACAAGGCCTGTGTTGTTTCTATGGCCTGCCTCGTAGAGTCCAAGTTGGCTAAAGTTTTAAGGAAATAATGGTTTCGGCGCCTTTATTTTTGGTGTAGGCATGCTCCCGAACCTAATGTATGACATGGAGATTGTCTCAGAACTGACTTCAGCTGAGGTCTCTCTTGCCAAACTTTAGGTCCTGTGGTCATGTAAAAAAAAAGTGTTACATTTCTTAAGTTACATTACAATATAAAAACTTTTATTTGACCTCTATATCTACTGCTCAAGACAGAATTTAAACCTAGAATGAGAATATAAAAAAAAGTCTTAATGACAACCTTAAGATTACATTTTTAATGAATTACTTTGAATGTAACGATTAGCTTAGCTTTTGTGTATTTTTGAGACATTGGAAATATAATTCAGGAAATTTAGAAATATCTATAAATCCAGATTTTCCTTTAAGTTTGACGACTCAGTAGATTAGTGCTGATCGTTAGAACGCAAGTAGTCGTACATTTCACCATGATTTTGCGTCCTCAGCGTGTTTCCGAGTTATGTACGGACTCGGGACTTTTAACAAAAATTGGTTAACTTGTTAGGGCTTTTAACAAGCCTCTCTCGTCAAACTACACCTTTCTCAAAATATTAAACAACCACTTCCCATTTTGCCAGTAATTGCAAATTACACATTATTCTGTGTCCTGTGGCAATAATGCTTTAATGTCAGTGACGCGCGTCAGACATTTTTGCTTACATTTGGAACGATGTATTAAAACACTCTCTTCGTCAATTCACATTTATATTAAAATTAGAACAATACACAGAAAATTAGCAACGCTTCTGTGCTAGGATGATGCACAAAAGACTTATACATTTTTATGTAATGGTTGGGGAAATGAGAACACAAAAACTTGTGTTACCTCATGTTTGGTTACTATGGCAACAATAAGTAAACCGCAACCGTAGTTGATGGTTTTATAACCTCAATAACTATGCTATTTCAGGTAACATGGTTCAAATAGCTGAACATCGTGCGTTTGGTGTAGAGTCCTTTTTTTTAAAGTAGTGATTCCTATATAATAACACAAAGACTATTCAGAAATCATTTCAACATTGGGAGACATGGAAGAGTTCCAGATCGCTCAACAATATCGGACTGGGTAAGATCATTAGGTCCACTGCTTCGACAAAGAAAATAATTCGAGGAAGTGTAAAAAAAGATCTCACGCCAGAAAATGTGGAAAAGATAATATTTGCTGTCTAGCGTAGTCTAAAAGGCATGCTGTGTACTGCACATTTTCAGTAGGTCCCTGCGGAGGATTTTGCACCAAGATCTTCATTTCCAGCCATACAAAATTCTAGTAGCCTAAAAACTGTTTGAACGTGATTACACTAAAAGAATTGAATTTTGTAATGCAATATTGGAATTCAAATATCAAGAACAAAACTTTCATGAACACTTGATTATGTCAGACGAAGCACATTTTCACCTTTCCGCGCATTTCAGTAAACAAAAAATGCACTATTAGGGAGAAAGTAACTTTTCAGAAACTTCATGCTGTAGGCCTACTTCTTCATAGCCATCGAGTTACTATTTGGTGTGGAGTTTCCTCCATTCGTGATTATGGACCGTATTTCTTTCAAGACGATAATGGAATTTCAGTCAGAGTAAACTGAGACCGATATGTGCATATGCTGAACAACATTTTTTCCCTTTGCCAAATGATTAAGGATTGATACTGACAGTCTAGTTCCAGCAGAATAGAGTTACCGCACACACTGCACAAAACACAATGGATGTGTTAAGGCCTGTGTTCGAAGATCGGTTGATCTCAAGATTTGGTGCAATACCCTCCAGACCTGTCTGCGTGTGATTTCGTTTTGTGCGGTTATCTGAAGCTTAAGAATTTGCAGTCACGACCACGTGTATTTAATCAACTCAGACACCGAAACGTCTAAGAAATTCAGGCGACTCGCAACCCATGCTGCAGAGAGTCGTAGGTAGTTTTTTCAATCGACTTGAAAAATGTAAGCATGCCAATGTAACGTCACTTAAAAGATGTTATTTTTAAACGATTAACAATACTAAGTAAAATGGCATATTATTGTCTTTGTATTTGTACTGTATTTGACTTAAAACTATTAAACGAGTTTCTATTGTGATAGTTTTAAATTATTGTCTTCTCATTCATTGCCCACCCTTTACATGCTCGAGCCGTTTCGGCTGCACTGTCGTCCAGGCACAGAACTGGACTGACAGGAAACTGCCGCTGACTGTACAATTCCCACTCAATAAGACGCTCAGAGAATCTTCTGTCTCCCAATATAATTAATAATACAGGGTGCTTCCAAAAAGGACTTTACAACTTTGAAAGCACACAGAAATTTATTCAGATAACTTACAGAGTCGATTGAGGTGACATTTCAAAGCAAAACAATTCAAGTTTGTCGTCCAACATTCAATGTGGTTCGATGTGGCTACCATTTGTAATGCGCCATTCATCCCACCTGAAGTCGATTTCATTCCAGACTTTACCCAGCAAGTCGGGCGTCACTTCTGCAGCGGCGGCGTTAATTCGAAGTCTCAGCTCAGCAAGATCAGCAGGTAAAGGTGGTACAAAAACCCGATCTTTAATGTAACCCCACAAGAAAAAATCTACCAGTATCAAATCTGGGGAGCGAGGTGGCCATGCAATTGGACCTGCACGACCAATCCACCGACCTGGGAATCGGATATCAAGAAAATCTCGGACTTCTACGCGGTAGTGAGGTGGTGCCCCATCTTGCTGATAGTAAAGGCGTCCATCTTGGTCATCCTCGTCTAACTGAGGAATTAAACAATTTTCTAGCATACCCAGATACACGATACAATTTATGGTTGTTATGGTTGACTCTTGGAAGAAGAACGGACCGTACACTTTTTATTTGCTAAGGGCACAAAAAACATTGACCTTAGGGCTATCACGAATATGCTGCAAGGTTTCATGGAGGTTTTCACTACCCCATATTCGGCAGTTATGGGTGTTCACCTTGCCACTGATGTGAAACGTTTACTCATCACTAAAAATTACATTGTCTAGGAATGTCTCATTGTCTGCAATTCTATCAAACATTTCCACATAAAATTGCTGGCGAGCGACTTTATCTTCATCTGTAATGTGTTGAACCATGGTTAGTTTGTATGGCTTCAAGTGCAAGCGTTTACGTAATACGCACCAAACAGTCGGTTGTGGAATGCCAGTCTCACGTGACGCACGTCTAGTTGATTTCTTAGGACTACGGGAAAAGCTTTCTCTGAGTTGTTCCACAGCAGCTTGAGGAACTTGTGGACGTCCTGGTGATTTTGCATGTCGTACAGAACAACCAGTCTCAACGAAGGTTTGGTGCTAAGAGCAACTTGTAGGCCTACTAGGACGACACGAAATACGCCACCACCCCGCACAAACGTACGTACGTTTTGTACCTAGGCCGTACGGAATTTACGTTGAACTGCAACTGCTGATACATATCATTACAACTATCATCATACATATCATTTAAACTGCTGATTGCGTATCGTGAAACCAAAACACACAGCGAGCACGTTCCGCACTAGTAAAAGTAGCCATTTTCAACAATGGTGACAGCGCTACTGGTGGGTGTATTCGGTATTAATGAACTATGTGAGTCAAAACTTGATGTGACACCTCGACCGACTCTGTAAATTATCTGAATAAATTTCTGTATACTTTCAAAGTTGTAAAGTCCTTTTTGAATCACCCTGAACTTTTGACTACTGTAATCTTATACAGGAAGAAACTACGCGAGTAAAAACAACTGTTCCTAATATGTATTTAAAATCCTATTAATTAAACTTCTGCTTTTTAAATAAGTAAATAGAAGTCTCGTCTGTCGATTTCCTAATAGTTACGTTTATACGAGATTTTGTTTTATTATTGTAAAACGAGGTATTATTTTATCAATATGGCAAACGAAGCAAAAGGGGAAAGTCCAATCGAGGAACCTGACGCTCACAGGTGGGTAGTGCCACTGCATGTAGTGCCGCTACGGTCCTGGAGAGCAAACAACACAGAAGGACAGAAAGAGTATAACATAAACGCTTCTACTAGGTTGCAAGTAAAGGCGGCCCCAATTTGTTGCGGGAGACCATTGTTTTAAGATCCCGATCTTGGTATCCCTTAGCAAATATTAATACTATTATTATGTTATTATTATGCCTATTTTCACTAACATTACCACTTTCTTGCGGGATCGTATGGCGTTGCGGGCACATTTCAGTTTATATAGTGCCTATTCTGGGCATTTTTCTCCTTCAGATTTCTTACTAACGCACTTCTATTGCTTTATTCATACTTAAAATTGCTCTTACATATTCTAATCAGATACAGCATATTTACATCAAATATGCTTTTGGTTCGTTTTCTAATGCTAGAATTATTGTTTCTTTACCTTCTTTCCATTGTTTATTCTTTGCCATCTTTTGCCTCAGAAAGTCCGCTTTTAATTCGGACAGTTTAATTCGGCCTTTCCTTTTTCTGATCCTTTCGGAGATCGTTCGGCATTCTAATCTATCCGTAGACAGTAATTGGTTCTACGATGTCCTTGTAGGTGTTCTCCTTAGTTGAGATTCCAGTCTTCGTAGACGACAGAAGCGAATTTAATTAGCGTATGGTAGTTTCACCCAAATTTACGCGATGTCTTATACCTTTCTCGCAGGTTCCACTCTGACTAATAATACTTCTTAATAGTCTACTTATACCTGTGTCGTAGTGTTTAATGATTAATGTTTGCCGTTAATTAACGATACGTAGATTCTGTTCCCAAAGTAAAATATTTTAATACTACTACTGCTATTACTACTACTACTACTACTACAGCTACTACTGCTATTACTACTACTACTACTACTACTACTAAATACTACTGCTGCTACTACTACTACTACTACTACTACTACTACTACTACTACTACTACTACTACTACTACTACTACTACTACTACTACTACTACTATACTACTACTACTACTACTACTACTACTACTACTACTACTATACTGCTACTACTACTACTACTACTACTACTACTACTACTAACATTATATTATTATTGTTATTATTATAACTTCGTCGCCGTTGTTGTTGTTATTGTTGTTCAATAACTTACTTAATATCTAAAGACAATGCTTTAAATATTCACTCTATGGTTTCCAGAAATAAGGAAGAGAAGATTTATGAGGAATCCATTTTAACAAATGTTGGCAATGGAGTGATACGCAGGGAATTACAGATTGGTGGTAAGTCAGCTCATTCCATAGTATGAAAGTATTTAACTGTTAAACATTTTTCCAACTCTCACCGAAGGTGATTCTCGTTTCCTTGTAAGTAACTTATTTAATTAGAAATATGAAAATAATCTATTTCGGTTCCCATGAAATTATCTTTAATTTTTCTAGTTTCTTTTTTAATGGCATTACTAATATATACTGGGGGCTCAGTAGACCAGTGGGTATGGCACCTGGTTACTAATCTAGAGGCCGCGGGTTCGATTAGCGGGCCCGCACCATAAAATTAAGGTGCGTTTTTCAGCCCCCAGGTCGACTCAGTCTGTTGAAAATGAGTACCTGGGATAACATCCTGGGGATAATAATGGGCGGCTGAAGCGTAGTGCTGGCCACACTGCCTTCCTTGTATGCCGTACGGCTCGTATAAGGCAGCCTACCCTGCCTGACTCCTAAGCTGCTTTGGTGGTACACATGGGAGCCATTATTATTATTATTACTAATATATACTGTACTTCTATGCTCTACTGTCGAATCAGGGGCGAAGCGTACACTTTTGCGATTTGTAAGCGGGCGGAAAGCAATCCTCCCCCCCCCCCCATTAACCGTTTCAATATTGACTGAACTTCAGCCAGAGTGGACATGTCTTAAAGCCTGCCTATGCAATTTTACATTATATTTGATATACGCTTTATCCTGTTGGCTGAACTATTTTTCACTCCAGTATATTTGAACTCATGTAATTCAAAATTGTAATTCATGTAATTTAATCATGTAATTCACCATTAAAAATAAAATAAACTAGTTAATTTATGATTTTAAATTATTAAGTATGGTAAATAGTGTAGCGTACATAATATGTATCACCATAAAGAAATAACAAAATTGGGTACAACACTGTAACTAAATGAGTAAATGTGATGAGTTGATGAATCACACGAAGCGGTACTAGCTGATAACGCAGAAATAGACAACAGTCAGAGATGGACACAACCGTTTCCCGTTATAATATAGGAAACACGCTACAACTAGCACACTGTAAGGGCGCCTTCACACGAGGCCACCATGGTGGCGCCACCACAGTTGCTGGTGGCGCCACCACTGGTGGCGTGATGTTTTTTCCTGCCACCAAGAAAGCGACCAAGAGAGGTTCAGTCTTGAAATGGAGTTGGAAGAAATAGCAGCCTCAATCTTTTTGTATACTTACATAAAGTCGCGAAAACAGCGCAAGAAAAAAAGACGTTTTTGGGTTCACCCACTTTTACAGGACCGATCATCCAAAGGGATATTTTGCCTTTTGTTCAGTGATCTTCGAAAACACGAGGAAAAGTTTTTTAACTTCACAAGAATGTCTATAGCATCTTTTGACGAACTGGTTCTCCATTTAAAGGATAGTCTGCGTGGTATGGACACCAACATGAGAGACAGCGTTTCACCAGAGGAAAAGCTTTTGGTTGCATTAAGGTAAGAAATAGTGTTAAGTGCAGTGGAAACAATTTTTATTAAATAGCCTACTTATGAACAGTACAGTATATGCTTTTTTTACAAAAGGCTATTACAGAAAAAAATAACACAAGCACAAAGATTACAAAAATACACACAAAAATATTATAAAAACAAAAGTACACGCACATCTTTCAAAAAATAATACATACATTCTAAATCAAAATACACTCTCTTATTTTTTTATTGTGAAAACATTTTGTTTACATTTTTTGGCGTGAATGATTATTAACGATGTAAATAAAATGGTGATTACGAAAAAAGATATCATTTACATGCTGAGAGTAGCTGCTGGCAGTAGAACTTTGTGAAGGCGATGTGACTGATAGCAGTTGTGAATTAGTTGTAGTCGGTCGTGGAAACAGTGGAGGTTGTAGTTCTGTCAAATGAGTGTTATCATTGTGATGCCGACTGTAGAGGCGGAGGGGATATTGATGGGAAAGTTCTGGTCGGCTCGACTGCTGAGTTTGGTGTTGGAAGAAAGTAAGATGTTGGTTTTTTGTCGCATTATCAATAACTGGCATTATTTGCATGCGAACTGAATAACGCAAGTGTTCGGGAAGTTTTTTCATTCCACTGACCAACGACAGTAAGAACAGTCGATCATCATCCTTCTCCAGTGATATTTCTCTTTCTTCTCTAGAACGAACGCCATCACGCAGTACACTCACAAACTGCTGTACATCACTTGAAGTGTCTTCATTTTCACCTCTCTTTCTCTTGCATCTCCTCCGCTCCGAGCTATGCGCACCAGAATTTGAAGGGCCTTCTTCAGCACCGTGTGCTGTTTCGTCAACTGAAATTTCTTCCATGTTATCAGAACGGTTTTTAGGCTTCCTTTGTAGGAAGGACAGTTGGTTGTACAACGTATAAGGTGTTTTTCTTGAACTTGCAGACCCGCTCTTGATATTCGCCATTCTTTGACGCTCTCTGTTGTAGCAGTCTCTAAGGCTTTTCTATTTCCGCTGTAACAGTTTTCCTGTAATAGAAAATAATGCCCACTTACACAGTAAAAATGGTCAGCAAGTGTACAGTACAGTTAAGGGCATTCGTGAGTCAGAAACTTGGAGGTGGGGGAGAATGCTGATTTTTGTCTTAGCAGAGAATTTTAAATCTGCTCTCAAACTTCTGTCGATAAAAAATATGTTTGTTGTTCGTGAAGGCGCCCTAAGGGATATGGATTGCCCTCTGCATTATATAAGACATTACGGTGACAGGGAGCAATGAACTCCGTAGGCACTCAATGCGCAGCGTTGTCAGGCAGCGTATATGGACAAGTATTATCCACGTGACACCGCTATAAATATCCTCCACCGTCCGTTGATTAAATGCCATCTTATTTTGTTTGTGCAGAAAGCTTTTAAGATTTAAAACTGATACACGGATGTAGAAAAGTTAGAAGATTAAACAAAATATTTTTTCCTTTTCTATCAAATTTGAAATATGTAAAAGGGCGCTAACATAGCGTTACAGGAAACGCTATTGAAGCACTCGTCCACTCGTAGTATGTGTAGTGTAATATGTGTAGTATTACAGTGGACGCTTCGCTATTGAACTACTCAGGCTTCTTTTGTCTATGTTGTCTATGGTGCTTTTAATAATGACGAAAGGTTACTTGGATATCGTAATCAAAATTGCAGACTTTTCTAATGCACCCACTTTGTACAAATATACAGCTTTGTTAAATATAATGGTTACCCACATCTTAACGTAAAACATAATACCAGACCCACCATAAACTACACACCGGTATGATCTGTGCCATTTTCCCATGGTTAGTCTTTCAAACCAAAATACGCGTACTACATCCAAACCTCACGCTGGAATATAATTTATTTTTGTAACAATAATTTTGATAAAATAATTATAGGCCTATTGTTTGCAGACGAAACGCTGGAGCTGAAAGACATCGTGTTGTCGTACTATGAAGACATGGAAGGACACATAAAGATGAGTTATCTGGTGTGCAGTGATTACACAAGTGAGTAGGTTACTACATCTCGGGTGAGACGATGTATTGTAGTAGGCATAAGCCACACCACGTGTCCTATGGCCAGTTAGCCACTAGCGGTTTCTCGTATAACTATAACTTTATAACTATATAAAATATCTTTCTTCCTGTCACTCTAGAGCACTGCTCTCTTTTAACATTTGGCGAAGAACACTTTAAACTAACTCTAATAGTTTTCTGCTTTTGATCTTCACACAGTATCCGCGTTGTGTAGTAGATGGATGACTCAAACGATTCCAAAATGATTTAGTCTTTCCTCCTGTTCCTTTCAAACCTTCGAATTTCATTGGACACGAATCCTGTATTTAGGATCTTATATTCCCTGTGGAACTAACGTGCATCAACGATTTTTCTCAACACTTTTCCTTCTAAAAATTTTATGTAATACTAATATATATCTCCTTAGTGAAATCCAAGTTGGATACCATATTTAGGTTCTCTGGGGTGCTGGGCGACCACTTTTCCGTGATCCATAAAAAGAGCATCGAGGTGACTGAGGAAAACTTATGTTTATGATGTTCTTAAGTAGTAGCTGATTAGTCTTAGAGCTGACAATCACCTTTCCTGTGAAAAGTTTAAGCTATTGTACACAAGTAAATTTTAAGAGCTGTGTTTAAGTTTGCAAAACACTTTAAGACCAATTATAAATTAAACCATTCTGAAGCTACTTAATAATAATCTTGAACAATCTGCCTATGGAACTTAAAAAGCATTTCTTCCTACCAAGATTTCAGTAAGAAATTCGTGTTTTTTATTAAATCTGAAGCAGCTTTGTTAAATCTAAAAAAAGATTTTTTGATACCTTATTGAGTTACAGATCGTCATTTGTATTTGAGTGTCTTCATTTCATAAGCTTCCTTCCCGGTTAGGCAGGTAAAGAGTCGTCTTATTCCTTTTCATTTTCACAGCTCTCACACATAAGTCCTTCCTTCGGTCCACCTATTTTAATAGAGAAATTACACATTGGCTCAGAGATTATGTATTACAATGTTATATATTAAATTATGTCAATTAGCCGACACGCTGTTTCAGGTAACGTCGGAGTCTACAACCGGGTCGTAATGAGTACCACTACGGACTTGTGTTTCCGAGACGAAGTCAACCTTCTTAACAGACACTTTCCGGTCGGGGGTTTGTGTTCCATTCCTAACCAGTGCAACATCAGCAAATATTTTTAAATTGTTAACATATTTTTTTGTTTGTGTGTTTACTTGTTTGCAATGTTTGAATAAATACATTTGCTAAGAATAACTTAACTAAATGAGATAATTTTACTATTTCTATTATAAATTTGCTAACTGCTATAATTTTTATTGTTCGACTAAGCTTTTCGTCATCACTGACATCTTCAGGTCTTAAACACCGTAAACCGATTTAAACAAGTTAAATCGTTGTTTAAGACCTGAAGATGTCAGTGATGACGAAAAGCTTAGTCGAACAATAAAAATTATAGCAGTTAGCAAATTCATAATAGAAATAGTAAGGATGGCTGCTAATTTAAACAATACGAAGAGATAATTTTAACTTGGTAGCAGTGGCTCTGATTTGTGTTTCCTAGTTGTATCCACCTCTTGTTTCGCTAAACGATTGCATCTGTCATTCACTAACATACTTTAAAGTACTAGAATATTTAAAAAACTTTGGAATACTGTTTGAACATAAATCATATTCAAATAATATCTGTAAAGGTTTCATACATTGTACACACTGTCTGTTCATTATTAACACAACTAATTTTTACATCTTTTTAAAGTTAATAACACTTTTATTTCAATGAAGAAACGACTGTTTCCTTTTAAACACTATTGATTTAATTGAAATCTATTCACCTGTTTTATAAGCAAATATAAGCAATGTGTATAAGAAAATTCAGCAGTTTGTATAAATTAATTTTGATCTCATGGTTGATCAAAATAAAACCATTATTCACGATTGATCCATATGTACATAAAATATAAAATGATTTATGCCTAAAGATTTTTTAAAGTACTCAAGTTACGTAATGAGGCCTCAGATGATAAAGAAAATTACTTTATTGAGAAAAATTGGAAATAAAATGTCAAATGGGCTGAAGAATTCCCTTCTTCCTCTTCATTCAAGTCTTCAGATTTGCAACAGCCCCAAGACTTAGGACTTTGATCATGTACTTCAACTTCACTGTACCACACGAAACCCCTCTTGATTCCTTCTTAAAAGCTTCTTTCTTTAGTATTACAAATAACTCTTATCCTTTGTCTGTCTGTTTCTTTCTTTTTTCTCTCTATCTTTCCTTCTGTTATATTTCCGGTAAGGTACTTCCTTCTTAACGTATTTCCTAAGAATTCCTAACTGCATAGTTTCCAATTTTCTCTTTTTCTTCTATCTTTTCCATTTACCATTTCATTTCTTGTCATATCCGTAAAAAATTTCACTCCCTACAGTTATTGGTCCATGCCTATGATACAAAAGTGCTACGTTTACAAAAGTGTTATACACAGCTCGTTAACAATATTTACTTTAATAAATATTTAGTCTCCAATAACAATGGATAAAATTGTTAGCTGCTCTAGACCGCTGTAAAAATAGAAAAGTACCGGGCACTGATGGGCTGAATGTGGAGCATATAAAATATGCAGCAGACTTGCTGCACGATCATTTGCTGCAGTTTATCAGTCTATGCTGGACCACTGGTCATATTCCTGATGACTGGCGGATTGCAAAGGTAATTCCCATATTCAAGAAGAGTGATCGTAATGATTGAAGGAACTACAGAGTAGTAAGCCTTCTTAATACTTCATATAAATTATATCCATCTATATTAGGAACACCCTTAAATGCAATAACGGAGACCATGCTTTCAGAGGCCCACAACGGTTTCCGGAAGGGCAGATCATGTTTAGATTGTATATTTACAATAGCCCAGCTCATTGACAGTCTCACTGAGAGTATCAGCTGCCCATACATACATAGCTTTCATCGACTTCGAGAAGGCGTTTGACAGGGTGAATCGGAGCAAACTATAAGCAATAATGACAAGGAAAGGGGTCCCACAACATCTAATTACAGCTATACAGAGTCTTTATTTGGATGATAAACATTTAATTGAAGCAGGGAAACTGAGAAGAGCTCCTGCAGTTGGTCTGATCAATTGCGGAGTATGACAAGGGTGTCCATTATAACCTTCTCTTTTTAATATTGACGATGTCATACAAAACTGACAGATGTGTCTTCCGGAGCATTTTATGATTGGCCACTCTACATGTGACACTATGTTGCTTGCGACGATCAGGCTATTCTGTCGGACTCGGAAAACAGGTTGCAGATGGGTATACATTTGTTAAATCAAATCTGCAAAGGCTCTGGATTACAAATATCCACACTTAAGACCAAGATGATGGCTTCTTGTGGAACTGATTCCGTACGGGCAAAAATGGTTATAGATAGTACTGCCCTGGAACAAGTCAACAATTTTGAATATGTGGGCTACAGTGTGTCTTATAATACAAGCAACGACGTTGTGTATAAGTTGCGTGAGTTCAACCTTATATGCGGGGCCATCAGGCGAACTCTTGTCAGCAAGTAAAGAAACACGCCTAAAATTCTACAAGGTGATGGCCCTTTTCACACTTCTTTATAGGGCTGAGAACTAGACTTTAACGAAAGGCCAGGCTAGTCGTATCCAAGTGGTTGAAATGAGATTTCTCAGGCACGTGGCAGGGTACTCTTCATGATAATAGAAGAAACACAGATATACAGCAAGAACTGAGTATTATGAGTATACTCGACAGGATTGCCAAGTATCGGCTAAATTGGTGGGAAGATCTTTGCCGAATGAATGACTGCCGCATCCCCAAACAACTATGGAGATATAAGCCGAAGGAACGGGGAGATGTACGGGACGACTGAGGAAGCGCTGGAATGAGTTTGAGACTGGAACAAAAATTCCTTGCAGATGATGGTGATGATGATGAAATATTTAGTCTACCAGGAACAGCTTTTTTTCTTAATAAAAGCTATTGTTTCCATCGCCGTCCTAGCTTTTATTTCTTTTGTACATCTGTCATCGTTCATTGTTATGCTGCGGAAATTGTTTATTGTAATGTTTAAACGTTTTTCTTCTTCGCCAATATTCTCATTACTTTGGTTTTCTCAATACTTATTTACATCCAATCATTTTTTTCTACTTTGACTAATTTACCAAGTGTGAATTCAATTCTTGATTGAACTGCAGTATCGTCTGCCTATCACACTGTTTTTGCATTACCATACATTACCATTAATATTTTTTTGATGTTATGTGATATAGATTATTTTTTTACTGTGGGCCTGCGTTGAATGATAATGGTAATACACAACTCCCTTGTCATGCTTCTCTTTCTATCTGCATACTTCCTGTCTATTAACTATTTACATTTAGTAAATAGAAGATCCTGATCTTCTTGATTTTCATAGGTCTTTTGTCTATCCAGTCAACTCCTATCTGCTGTAATGTTACATTAATTTGTTACATTATAGTTGACTAATACATTGTTTTAGTCAGTGACACGAACTCGTATAACTCTTTGTTGTATTTGTCAGTTTTCTGAAATTATTCTAAAAATTCTCAAAACCTCTTTCTCATAATTTCTTTATTTCTTTCTGAATGAAAGCTGTGTCGTACAGTATTATTCACGTAATTTATTTTGTAGCGTACTTATCAAAAGATTTTTAATGCGTGAGATAGTAAACTAAATATCGAATGATCCTTCAGCTTTTTGCAATAGATTTTTTGCGTGTACCACAATTCCTTACAGAAAGTCTTCTTACCATATACCTACGTTTAACATTTATTACAAACTAGCTGTTACCCGTGGCTTCTCACACAAGTATATGATTTTTAATTTGTATTTTAATATAATTTTAAATGTCTATGTCTATATTTACTACTTAGTGAGTAGTACTAAGAGATCTCTTAATTTTTAAATTTCAAATGAAACAGTCGTGCCGATTTGTCGTGTCGATATTGAGATGAATGACACTGATGTAGTTCCCGAATTAATGTGGAAAATTTAGGATTTGTAGTGAACGTTATAAATATATCAGGACGGGATTACTTGCAAACACAACAAAAAGAGTTTTGAGTTCGTACATATATCGCGGTCCATCAGTAAAGCTCGACGGTAGAATAACGAAACGGCCTATAGTGAAGTTCTCAATGCCTTCATAATTTCTCAACGTATTGCAAATGAATTTCTCAACTTAGTTTGGTAGGTAAGAAAGAATATGAATCTTTCCGTTTATATATTAGCATACATGTCAACAAATTTTGATTTAACAGTTGCTTGAAGTGAATAAAGCGATTATAACCATGAGTCTATACGAATAAAATTGTTAAGCTGAAACTTTCTTATTTGTGTCTCTTCCAATATTAGAATACCCTTACTTTCAATGTAAAGTGATTCTCATATTCTTCTCGACAAAACATTAAATGGTATTGCAAAACATTGTAATCTCGGTTTGTTTTTGCAATCAGATCTAGTCTATCATCCCTAGCACGAAACACAAATTATTATAGTGCTTTGGTCACACTCTTGACTAACTGTAAATACCACAACTTCACGGTGCTCAGTATTATTCGCTTTTCGATCACTGTGATAATATATTCATTATCTTTTGAGGAAGTTACAGTTCAAAAGCACTTTTCAGTTCACGAACGTACGGGTTTACTGCGTGAAGTAAATTTTGAAGGTCTGTTACTAATATTCGATCTAAATTACTAATACGATCCATTTTCGTTTGAGTCTGTTGGTAACAATCTGCGACGAAGTACACTTGAAGACATTTAGAAACGTAATTGTTTACCGGTTGTAATGACCCTGTGACATGATACGTTTGTCCTTAAATTTTAAAAGTAGGGATGAAATTTTCTTCGACAGCCTTGCAGTAACTCTACCATATGTTTGCCTACTTTTTTGAGCTGCAAGCCTCCCGTCACGTTATTGTTTCGTTTGCGATGTTATGAAAAGTCTTTTCATTTTGCATTTATTATCGACCTTCCTAAAGATAGTTTTCTCTTTGGCAATGTGACGTATGAATAACTGAAAATTAAAGTAAATGTCGTAAACATATTAATAAATTTTATACATTATTATTTTGAACGTTATTTGACTTACCAATGAACACCGCTGACACAAGTAATGAAAAGCAAAATATTTACAGATCAGTCGAATAAGGAACATTTTGAGAATAAATATTAAAATTACCTCTGCCTTCCACCACTAATCTCCTTTTCACTCGTAATAAATAACTCCCTATTACTAATAACTTGAGTAATGGATAAGGATGGGAGAGAGGATCGAAAATGCGGCATAGTTTAGTTTGTATATGTAAGCAATGTACATGATTGTATGTTAAGAATATTATGTATTTGCTGGGACTTAAACCCAAAATTATTTATGTGAAATATATTATTTGTCTACTTTGTCTGACTTGGCTCCTTTTTGAGATATCAAATTGAGACAAAGTTTAAAACCTTCTTCAAAGGAGCCACTATATGCCCGCAAAGTTTTATTCAGATCGATCAAATTTTTCCCCCTACAGATTTATTGATGTAGATTTTACTGACCATTTCATGAACACTGAAGTGACAAAGGCCTTCATACTCAAACAAATATAAGAAGGGAAAAGCAAGTGAAAAAATAAATAAGAGAGGGAGAGAGAGAGAGAGAGAGAGAGAGAGAGAGAGAGAGAGAGAGAGAGAGAGAGAGAGAGAGAGAGAGAGAGAGAGAGAGAGAGAGAGAGAGAGAGAGAGAGAGAGAGAGAGAGAATGAGAGAAAGACACAGAGAGATACAGACAGATAGACGGACAGGCAGGTAGACATCAGATAGACAGATAAACAGAGAAACTGTGTGTATTCCATGCAGACATTAAGTGTCCAGAGCGTCAGTGTGATGTGTCGTTGCTTTTCACAGTTCAGCGTAGAAGGTCAGGGCTGATTTTCAAACCAAAGTTTTTATACTTTGTAGATTAATATTCAGATTAGTATCTAGACATATTGCATTATTCACAAACTGCGATTTTAATTTAATTTAATGTAACATATCTCTTCCGTTTTTTATTTGTAAAGTACACTTGAATGCAGTGTATTATGTAACTACCTTGTGTTATTAAAAATATTTTATTTTAAATGAAAGAAAATCAATCTTATTTCAAAAGTATTCACTTTAAATAATGTGTGATAGTATAATGCAGAATGATACATACTTGCAGAAGGAATTGGTTATTACTGTTGTGAAATCTGTGATTTATCAAAATAACGTTAATCTGTGACGTTCTAAAGACGGATTTTAGTATGTCATTTTAGACATTTTAAAATGTCGAAGGAAATAGGTCTAATTCTTAAGTAAAAGCAATACTACTACATTTTTGTTTAGGTTTTGTGCCGGGACTTGAAGTTTTTCCGGCATGTTTGAAAAATCGCGCCGAGGCGAGGTAGGCTGTGGCTGTTGGCGGCAATGCCGCTTTGATAAGTGAACGGCGACGTAATAAAGTATGCTGGTCGACCAGCTGATCGACAATTTGTAGCAGGTATTTCCGAAGCCTCGTGGCCCTGCACAAACCGTGAATCGCTCTCATTTCATCTAAATACTTCCGACTGGGTACTTCGAGGTCTGACGGCAGGGCAGAGAATCTCTTTAACTATTATGAGTTCGTAATTTCATAAGTGTCTCAGGGTCTTCGATCAGCCGAGGGAAGGGGAAAAGCTGAGATGGTGACCTGACCATCTGGCACCATCGGCAGAGAAGTCTTCTGGAAAGCTCCCCCAACGCCGTCAGACACACCAATGCTCCAGAACACCAGGAGGACAGTTGTCCAGAAGGAGAATGAGTACCCACTTCCAACTCACCAGCACCACTAATAACCATCATAATCATAGGCTTTAACTGCAACCAGCTTTTTAAAAAAATAGAGGTGGGAAGTTTTCATTTATAAAAACTCAACAACTACTACACTTTACCGGTTTCAAAGCAGAAGTGGACATGTATATAAACTTATAGTTTCCAATATTATAATTAGTAAAATTGTGTGAGAACATGTCTAATGGATGCATAATTCTGATTCCTTATTAACTGTGTTAAAAAAAAGGGCATCCACTTCTTATATGGTCTGATTAATTTACATTGTTAATATTATTTTTATTTCATGTTATTACTGCACATTGAATATATGTATATTTTTGTCTAGCAAATGAAAGATAGTGAATGTTATGATGATTAAGCGATGAAACAGAAGAAATCTTTGTTAGATCAAGCCCTGTAAAAATATGTATATGCTGTGATTCATATTATTGCCTGTATAAGTGCATCCACCTATAAGACTGATTGATTAATTTTTATTGTTAACAGCATTAGTAATTATTAGTAGGAAAAAGGGTATGCATAAACTGTATTTTCATATTATAATGAGTAAAATGTTTGCTAGAATATGCCCTCTAAATGTATACTATGATTTTTATTATTATTTGTGTTAAAAGCATCCACCTGTTATACTGTTTAATTAATTTTCGTGGTTTATGGTACTGGTAATTGCTATCCATGCAAATTGAATATATATATATATATATATATATTGTAATAAACTAGATTGCTCTGTTTAAAAAAGTTTTATAAGTGTTTTTAATATTGAATGTGAAAAAGTGTGTTATAAGTGTACAATTGAAAGTTAAAAAGTAAGTTATGCTGAATCGAAAAATTATAGTTATCTTAAAAGAACTCATTTGAATAAAAATAAAAATAATTGCAGTAAAGTTATTTGAATAATAATGTTGCTCTCCTTAATGAATAAAGCGTACTAGCTGGTCGATTGATGAAGGTAGCCGTCGCGTCGATTCTGGCAGCGAAACTCCTCCTCCAGGTTAACCTTCGTCTAAGTACGTAAAGTCAAGTCACGTCTGGACAATAAAATTAAGGAAAATACACTTCCACGTACCTGGTCGTGATTCTGGAAGTTCGGAAGTTCACCTTTTATAAATTAATAAGCTGCCAAGACGGTTTCCAAAACCAGCTTGCTTTGCTTACAAGGTTAGGTTATTCCTTGTTTAATAACGGGCGCCACACAGGTTTATTTTAGGAAAATCCCGTGTAAAACCAATTAATAGAAACAAATAATTGTTAATTCTCTTTAAAAAAACTGATATTGATGTTTATTGCCCTTTTGGCAATTCAAATTTAATAACGTATGATCTCTAATCAGAGTTGCTTCAGTTATTCTGAATTAATTATTTATTTACTTTTTGAAATAAATTAAGTCAAAATTATGCTGCTAATAACTGGGTTTTATTTGTACCCTTGATAATGAATTCAAACAAACATAAGTAAGAAAATACATTGATATACAATTGAAATTATTTCGTTCACTTACCCTACTAAACTAGCTCAGAGCATAAACAACCTTTCTGGTTATTCCCAGATAACTTTAATTAAAACATTAATTTTATATCTCTCAGGCGTAAATTCTTTTAAACACAAGAAAGAACGTTCATGCCTACACAGAAGTTAATTATTTCATAAAACAATATTTACTAATACGGCCTTGTTGTTTACTTAAAAAATCAAACCTATTTATAGGTTAGGCGTTCGTCACGCTTGCTTAATTATTCACAAATATTATATATACTACTTAAGATTACAATAAAGCTTAGGTAGGATTAACAAATGCACTAAATAAATTCAGTCACTGTGTAACATATAAAGAGTTTTGGTGTTATGCGTCAGTACAAATTTTGTTTTGAAAAAATATATCAGTACACTCAGATTAATGGAATAAATTGTCACGATGTTACCTCTTTATTTTAATCTTATAGATTAAAATTTAATTGAACACTCCAGCGGTCAGGTTATAGTGACCCTGGTTTATTACACTGCACACGCACTTTGAACAGAGAATAATTATTGTCCTCTTCTGACTAAATTGGACTATTTGAAATACTGGTTAATTATTTTCTCTTGTTCGATTTATCCCGCACTAAATAAAATAAATACTTCACATCGATGCACTGATTATAGGTAGACTGTATTGTAGTTACTTGGTGTTGCCGAAATGGTTCAATGAATGCACTGTTACATGATACTATAAGTTAATAACGTATTTTGAGGCGACGAGCGTCAACCTTTCGCCCTCGCTAATGACAATAAAGTGTAACGGAATTACTCGCATTCCGGTTATATACCCCCTGTTTTGATGAGGCTTAGGCGATTGTTTCATTTAGTAAGCTATTTTTTGATTGGCTCAACCAGACGTTACGAAAATGACGCATTGTTTTCCAACCGTCATTAACCGTCTTTTGGCTAAGATGATTGACAGTTAACGTTGTTGTTAGTATTGACTAACAAATTCCTTACTTTCTATTTACAAATGATGCTAACGCATGTCACGCACTTATTATAGTTGCGATCGGGGTTGTATCGCTATCAAATTAAAGGATATTTTTTACGCTTTAATTTGATATAGATTGACACTGGTTTTATTTGCACTTTCACTGACATTTCTATATAAATAACGTTCAGATACATGGCTTCGCGCTGTCGTCTGCTAGTGACGCCAGCCACGATTCTTTCTTATCAATAAATTATTTGTGTTTCACATCGCGTTTTTGTTTAAACGTTTCTGTCGGAACACTAATACATCCGTCTTTATACTTAATACCTATTTAGTGAACACAATTATTAAATCTTAACCAACTAGGGCGATACATTACTATGAACTATCCTTACTTCCTAATTACATTTTGTCTATACTATTTCACTCTATGCTACCCATTAATAATGGAGTTGTTACATTTATAATATCTTAATAATAGTCACTGTTACACTTGGTATAATGATTGTTCAGTGTATTTTATTTACACTAGTAGTCCTTTCTACTTATCACATTACTGACAATCGTTCGTTTTAGGCGTAGCCTAGGCATACCTTTCACATCGGGTTTATGCCTTAATAATGGTCATTAGTTACATTTGGTACATTGATGAGGTAACTTATTCATATAAGATTCCCTCTTACAATTATCCTTACTTCTTATGATACATTTGTGGTTGTAATATAAGTTTCAATTTTATATTGTGGCCATAGCTAGTCTTAGTTATAGGCATTGATAGTTACTGGTTATTGTTTATTTATTTTCAGCCCAAATACTGCGGCTGATAGTATTATTCTCTGGGTCATTCTTTAATTACTTTTATTTAACATGTGAAATTACATTTAAGTCATTCACTGGCTCGCTTGACAGCTTATAGTGAACTTGGCTTGTCCATTAGTTAGTGTCAGTTATAGTATTGGTTGTAGTGTCAAGCAGTGTATTGCTTACTGCTTCTTGTGGTACTTCTTCTTCTTTCTTCTTCGTTGGTCCTTCTCTTCTTCGCTACTTTCATCATCATATTATTCACTTACATTACTTTCGTGTATTTATTAATTCTATTGGTATATGACTAGGTTATGTAACACTTGGTCATGTTACATATACTCCCCTCTCAAAATTGATAATTTGAGAGAAATTTTACATTCGAAAAAATTATCATTTCAGTTTAGTTTTATTATACTATTACTGCTTTTTTCTTTCGGGTTTGAAGTCAACATTCTGTTAGTGTGTTGCACTAGATTGAGTTCTTGGCTAGTGATATACTTTTTACTTACTAGTATTTTTCAAGTTTCTTATATTCTAAGTCATTTAGTTACAATAGGTTTCATTTCTTAAATTAACAATTTCCTGTCTTATAATAATACATTTTTCTTTCTCATTACACATCTTTATTTTCGTGATAAACTCTATGGCTCTTTCATTTTTTACCTCACAGTTTTTTATTAATAATCCTCGATATATTACCATATAATTCCCTAACATCTGCAGTGGGTTCGGAGTCAGAGGGGCTCTATTTGGCATCCATTCTCCGCCGTTCCTCAACTACACGTCCTCAGATTCAGAGGCATCCTCATCTCTGTCTGGGACAAAATAAAAATTGCACGTAGCAACAGTTGCACTATCACAACACATAAAATATAACATATCATTCATTTTTTCAATAATATAACATATTCACTATAACATTCAAGGTATTAGAGGTTTCATTTGTATCACATTTCATTCTTTTATACTTTAGCTAACATACTTCTTTTCACAGGTAATTATTCCTTTTCAGACTTGACATATTGGCCATGTTCTTTATTAGCCTTGTTGTTACTTTTCTATACTAGTTGGTAATTTGTTTTGGTTCATCTGAATATTCTTAAATTTACACACTTATATTTATCATCATACAATTATGCAGTTGTTTCTTAACTATTGAGTTTACAATATTTCACTCTTATTCATAGTTTATAAGTTCTACTTTTATCAATAGTTTACAATTATCCTGAATTATCAGGGTTTACAGTATTCATATACTAAACATTTTTTGTTAGGTATCCTCTGACATATCTTGTTGGTAAATACAATTAGATACTTTCTTCATCGTTTAATTAATATTTTTTATATTCCTCGATAACAGTAGTATTTTGACAATTATTTTTGTTATTTATACATAGACATTTTTCGCTATTATATCAGATAATAATCATTCTCATTAATAGTTTACTTAAAATGCTACATAGTCTTGGTACATTCGATATGATACACCTTTTTCCCTTATTATAGTATGATAAATACCTTTATTTATACTTTATTTAGTTATTCCATTCCTTATTCACGCCTTCTCCTTTATTATTCTGCTCTTTGATATTCTTCCTCTCTACTCCTTCAAGTGTTGGATTCTTTAACACTTATTCTGGATGGATTTTAATATATTTCTTGGAGTAGACAATATTTGATAATTAATATACAATATATCAATATTATACTAACATATTAATAGATAATATTTGATTTTCTCTCTCTTCATTGACAATTAAATTTATTTAACGATTAAATAACAGTTTTCTCTCCCTTCATTCCATAATAATAATAGCCTTCTTTCTAATTAACTCTCTTTGGTATTCTTCCTCTCTACTCCTTCAAAGGTTAGTTGGTTAAACCTTTATTCTGGATGATTTTAATATATTTCTTTGTTTGGTGAGGGGTATACAATATTTGACAATTAAATAAAATATAATGATATAATTATAACACATTAGTAGATAATACTCCTTTCTCTTTTCTTCTTTCCATAATAATAATAGCCATCTTTCTAATTAACTCTCTTTGGTATTCTTCCTCTCTACTCCTTCAAATGATAGTTGTTGAAATCATTTATTCTGGATGATTTTAATATATTTCTTTGTTTGGTGAGGGGTATACAATATTTGACAATTAAATACAATATAATGATATAATTATAACATATTAGTAGATAATACTCCTTTCTCTTTTCTTCTTTCCATAATAAATATAGCCATCTTCTTTAATTACTCTCTTTGGTATTCTTCCTCTCTACTCCTTCAAAGGTTAGTTGGTTAAACCTTTATTCTGGATGGTTTTAATATATTTCTTGGATCAGACAATACTTGATAATTAATATACAATATATCAATATTATACTAACATATTAATAGACAATTTTTGATTTTCTCTCTCTTCATTGACAATTAAATTTATTTAACGATTAAATAACAGTTTTCTCTCCCTTCATTCCATAATAATAATAGCCTTCTTTCTAATTAACTCTCTTTGGTATTCTTCCTCTCTACTCCTTCAAATGATGGTTGTTGAAATCATTTATTCTGGATGATTTATAATTTCTTTGTTTGGTGAGGGGTATACAATATTTGATAATTAAATACAATATAATGATATAATAATAACACATTAATAGATAATACTACTTTCTCTTTTCTTCTTTCCATAATAAATATAGCAGTCTTCTTTAAATACTCACTTTGGTATTCTGCCTCTCTACTCCTTCAAATGATGGTTGTTGAAATCATTTATTCTGGATGATTTATAATTTCTTTGTTTGGTGAGGGGTATACAATATTTGATAATTAAATACAATATAATGATATAATAATAACACATTAGTAGATAATACTCCTTTCTCTTTTCTTCTTTCCATAATAAATATAGCCATCTTCTTTAATTACTCACTTTGGTATTCTTCCTCTCTACTCCTTCAAATGATAGATTTTAAATCATTTATTCTGGATGGTTTTATATAATTTCATTGGTTGAACTTAATATAGGAGTATTAGGGTAACATTATATCCCTATTTTATATGCATTTTTGTTATACGATACTCTTTTGTTCTATACAACATAATAGCTATCTTTCTTATCATAAAATCATTTGGTTTACAATAAACATTTTTTCTATCATCTAATATGATAAACCTGGTTCTTATTCAATATATCACATATAGTCTTGGTACATATACCTATAATACACACTCTTTTTTATAACACAATATGGTAAACAGGCTGGCTATAGGCAATTAGACACTTTCAATACATTGGGTATAATAAATGATCCTCCTGATCACTAGTTCAATCTTTTTACGGTAGACACCTTTAAAATTTCTTATACACTAAACACTCTTGTGGTAATCGTCACATAATAATATAATTCGTCCTTTTATAATAATAATTCCATTTATAGTTTATATGGTGGGGTTCTATTGGGCTTCTCCATTCTATTGGGTTCATTGTTTGGGACAATTACGTTTCACAGGTACCCCTTTTTATAGCTGTCTCTAGTATGACATATTTATGAAACTTGGCACCCTATAATAACATCTCATAACAAAATTCCTTACTCATAGTATTTCTTTAACGATGCTTGGTTATAGGTACCTTTGACCTTTTTATTTACGGTATCTGAAAGTTCATACGTATTATTTTTATGGTCCTTTGTTATGGTATAAGGGCCTATGTGCAGTACTAGTAGCTTTGGAGATACCTTCCTATCACGCGGTTCTTCCACTTTGCGGCTATCAGATCTTCATCGGCTTCCCGTTTTCTCGCCTTCTTCTTCTCATCATCTTTGGTATCCATGTGTCCAGTGTCCTCCTGGTCTTTGTTATTATTGACTTCTAGTACCTCTTCTAACTCTGGTTGATCGTCATTTGTTTTCTGGTTGGATTTTTCCATTGATTGGTCCCTCTTCTTCCGCAATTCTTTTATTTCTTGGGCGTACCCTTCAATGATCCGGTCCAGTCGTTCTTGATAACCTTCTTTTTTCTTGGAATGCCTTATCTTTCTTTTGGAAGTATTTGCTTTAAGTACTTTATTGGTACAACAATCTTCTTTGTTGTAGCATATTTCTTCTCTTCGTCCATCTTCATGAAGCTCCTTCGATACTCCTTCCTATAGATTCCTTCTTCACTGTCGACGATTGGGAAGTTACTCATATTAATTAGATCACTTCGAGTCATTTCTATTAATTATTTTGTGATCCTTGTCTCCTTTAGGCGTATTATTCTTCTTTCTTCCTTTTTCTTAATAATTTTGTTCCTTTCTTCATGATTTTTATTTTTTGAATTCACTTGTTCGGTGTTTTTATTTCTGGGTAATTCTTCTGTCTCCACTTGATCGTCACACATCGGCAGATTATTTTGTTCTAATTCTTCCTTCTCGGCTAATAACTCTTCCGCTTCTTTAATTACCTGAGTCTTCTCTATACTTTCGGCATCGATCTCCTTGGATTGAATATCTTCCTCGTTTCTGGCAAGCTCATTTTCAGATGATAAGGTATTTACGTCTTGTTGCTTTTTGGCTGGTTCCTCATTACTTTTCATTTCTTCATGATCTTCAGGCTTTGGGCTCACTTGTCCCATGTTTTTATCTTCGGGTATCTTCCATGTCCGGTTATCCTCAATCATTGAATCGAGCTTTTTATTGTTGTCGTCTAGTTTTTTACTTATTTCATTGTAACCTTTGTCTATTTCCATCATTATTTTCTTCATCCATTCCTTGATTTCTGCCTGCTGTGCCTCTGTAGGTTCCCACTACTTTGCTTCGGTTGGCTACGTATATATGATTGTCTGTGTATGTACGGCGTGACTGTTCTTTTGTGTTTGCCGGGCTTATTATAAATAATAAAAATATTTTTGTTTAATATTTTTCAGCCTCACGTTGCTGGTCGCCAATTTGTAATAAACTAGATTGCTCTGTTTAAAAAAGTTTTATAAGTGTGTTATAAGTTTACAATTGAAAGTTAAAAAGTCAGTTATGATGAATCGAAAAATTATAGTTATCTTAAAAGAACTCCTTTGAATAAAAATAAAAATAATTGCAGTAAAGTTATTTGAATAATAATGTTGCTCTACTTAATGAATAAAGCGTACTAGCTGGTCGATTGATGAAGGTAGCCGTCGCGTCGATTCTGGCAGCGAAACTCCTCCTCCAGGTTAACCTTCGTCTAAGTACGTAAAGTCAAGTCACGTCTGGACAATAAAATTAATAAAAATACACTTCCACGTACCTGGTCGTGATTCTGGAAGTTCGGAAGTTCACCTTTTATAAATTAATAAGCTGCCAAGACGGTTTCCAAAACCAGCTTGCTTTGCTTACAAGGTTAGGTTATTCCTTGTTTAATAACGGGCGCCACACAGGTTTATTTTAGGAAAATTCCGTGTAAAACCAATTAATAGAATCAAATAATTGTTAATTCTCTTTAAAAAAACTGATATTGATGTTTATTGCCCTTTTGGCAATTCAAATTTAATAACGTATGATCTCTAATCAGAGTTGCTTCAGTTATTCTGAATTAATTATTTATTTACTTTTTGAAATAAATTAAGTCAAAATTATGCTGCTAATAACTGGGTTTTATTTGTACCCTTGATAATGAATTCAAACAAACATAAGTAAGAAAATACATTGATATACAATTGAAATTATTTCGTTCACTTACCCTACTAAACTAGCTCAGAGCATAAACAACCTTTCTGGTTATTCCCAGATAACTTTAATTAAAACATTAATTTTATATCTCTCAGGCGTAAATTCTTTTAAACACAAGAAAGAACGTTCATGCCTACACAGAAGTTAATTATTTCATGAAAAAAATATTTACTAATACGGCCTTGTTGTTTACTTAAAAAATCAAACCTATTTATAGTTAGGCGTTCGTCACGCTTGCTTAATTATTCACAAATATTATATATACTACTTAAGATTACAATAAAGCTTAGGTAGGATTAACAAATCCACTAAATAAATTCAGTCACTGTGTAACATATAAAGAGTTTTGGTGTTATGCGTCAGTACAAATTTTGTTTTGAAAAAATATATCAGTACACTCAGATTAATGGAATAAATTGTCACGATGTTACCTCTTTATTTTAATCTTATAGATTAAAATTTAATTGAACACTTCAGCGGTCAGATTATAGTGACCCTGGTTTATTACACTGCACACGCACTTTGAACAGAGAATAATTATTGTCCTCTTCTGAATAAATTGGACTATTTGAAATACTGGTTAATTATTTTCTCTTGTTCGATTTATCCCGCACTAAATAAAATAAATACTTCACATCGATGCACTGATTATAGGTAGACTGTATTGTAGTTACTTGGTGTTGCCGAAATGGTTCAATGAATGCACTGTTACATGACACTATAAGTTAATAACGTATTTTGAGGCGACGAGCGTCAACCTTTCGCCCTCGCTAATGACAATAAAGTGTAACGGAATTACTCGCATTCCGGTTAAATACTCCCTGTTTTGATGAGGCTTAGGCGATTGTTTCATTTAGTAAGCTATTTTTTGATTGGCTCAACCAGACGTTACGAAAATGACGCATTGTTTTCCAACCGTCATTAACCGTCTTTTGGCTAAGATGATTGACAGTTAACGTTGTTGTTAGTATTGACTAACAAATTCCTTACTTTCTATTTACAAATGATGCTAACGCATGTCACGCACTTATTATAGTTGCGATCGGGGTTGTATCGCTATCAAATTAAAGGATATTTTTTACGCTTTAATTTGATATAGATTGACACTGGTTTTATTTGCACTTTCACTGACTTTTCTATATAAATAACGTTCAGATACATGGCTTTGCGCTGTCGTCTGCTAGTGACGCCAGCCACGATTCTTTCTTATCAATAAATTATTTGTGTTTCACATCGCGTTTTTGTTTAAACGTTTCTGTCGGAACACTAATACATCCGTCTTTATACTTAATACCTATTTAGTGAACACAATTATTAAATCTTAACCAACTAGGGCGATACATTACTATGAACTATCCTTACTTCCTAATTACATTTTGTCTATACTATTTCACTCTATGCTACCCATTAATAATGGAGTTGTTACATTTATAATATCTTAATAATAGTCACTGTTATACTTGGTATAATGATTGTTCAGTGTATTTTATTTACACTAGTAGTCCTTTCTACTTATCACATTACTGACAATCGTTCGTTTTAGGCGTAGCCTAGGCATACCTTTCACATCGGGTTTATGCCTTAATAATGGTCATTAGTTACATTTGGTACATTGATGAGGTAACTTATTCATATAAGATTCCCTCTTACAATTATCCTTACTTCTTATGATACATTTGTGGTTGTAATATAAGTTTCAATTTTATATTGTGGCCATAGCTAGTCTTAGTTATAGGCATTGATAGTTACTGGTTATTGTTTATTTATTTTCAGCCCAAATACTGCGGCTGATAGTATTATTCTCTGGGTCATTCTTTAATTACTTTTATTTAACATGTGAAATTACATTTAAGTCATTCACTGGCTCGCTTGACAGCTTATAGTGAACTTGGCTTGTCCATTAGTTAGTGTCAGTTATAGTATTGGTTGTAGTGTCAAGCAGTGTATTGCTTACTGCTTCTTGTGGTACTTCTTCTTCTTTCTTCTTCGTTGTCCTTCTCTTCTTCGCTACTTTCATCATCATATTATTCACTTACATTACTTTCGTGTATTTATTAATTCTATTGGTATATGACTAGGTTATGTAACACTTGGTCATGTTACAATATATTACAACGCTCCCTTTATCTAACACTCTTATCTAATATTTTGAATGATAGATAAAACTTTACTTACCCGTGAGATTACTTTACCTGGGTGTCAGAACAAATCCCAGATACTAATGACACGGTTCCAGTTTAGCTCAGAGCATAGAGACGCAAATTCTCAGGATTCGTTCAGTGATTGTGGATTCAAGGGGAATCGTTACAAATAACACTTTAAAATTTGCTTGAGTATGTTTAATTAACGTTTTAATTATTTTTAAACTTCTTGAAAATGTTAATTGTAGGACTTATTGCTACCCTAACTCTTATAATTAACGACTGTGTGTGAAAAGTAAAGATTAAGACGTTCAAACGACCTATAGCTCTTATCTGATTTAATTAAGAGATTGACATCTCCCAAACCAGTGCTAAAGAACAGGTCTGCAATAATTTGCACGTCCAATACTACACCTCACTTTCCATTCAACACTCCTATACTATGTTATAACTAATATTACACATTAAATACAAAGTGTGAATTTCTTAGTGTCTTTTAAAAATTGTTTATTGCTTTTTATTATTTGTTTAGTACTTATTTCATTGATCAATGAATCTATTTCTTACTGTTTGATGCGTCGACCGAAGATAGAAATCCGTAGAGGCCCTCCTTTTGATGGTTTAGCACAGAAGAAATGATGTTGATCAATCCTGTAGAAAGATGCTCTGGCAATTACAGATGCTGTAGCTCTCTGTTGCTCAGGTCACTTCACGGCTGATTATTAATTAATTAATTAATAATTCAATTAATTAATGTGTTGTTTTACACAGCGAGTGTTGTTGAACTGTACTAGTTCCTCTACTGCGGAGTACTTCTCGAATTTTATACCTAAATACCACTTTGCGTGATTGAAAAATTTCTGCACGTAATTTATACACGACTAGCGCATTGAAGATTCGAACGAAGAGTAACGCTACCCTTCGGTTTGAGTTGGCGTCTGTTTTAAATACGGGATTCTGATTGGTTGTTCAAATAAATCATACGTTTTTCCAGTCTCGACAATCTCGAACAGGTCGAGCAAACACCCCATGACAGGTTTGAAACGGCAGAGAATTTCTAGTCAAAATCGTACTTCCTGTGTTTACCAATTTATTGATTACAGGTATTTGCAAACGTGTTTTTAAAGATCTGACCACAGAATATTGTTGCTTAGGTTTTTAGCTGTGTGTGTGTGAAAACACCTAATTCCTACGTAGCATAATTCTCTTGTTATTCCTTTTGGGGTTCGTCTTCCGTATAACTTCTTCAATTGTTAATTATATTAACTGAGATTGCGGCTACTTATAAAGCTTTGCTTGCTGAACACAATGCTGTTTTCAGAAATGCCGTATATTTATTAGTTTTGAAGTTATTGCAGGTTGAACTGATAATTTGAATTGAGTAAAGTTTCATGTTCGTTCCGGTAACGGACGTCGCTGTGACGAGGTTAGAATGAGATGGCTGCGATTATACGCTCTCTCTCTTGCTTACGGCGCTATACTCGTACAGTCTAACACTTTCATATAACGCTCAGATAGGACGCTAATATGAATCGTTATAATATATATATATATATATATTTTCTAGATAAAACGAAAGATAGTAACGAGATAGATAAAAACAAGAATTCATTGTTTTACACTGTAGTGAAACATTTTATGATTGTAAAGCATTAATAAAGAGATTGTTACGTTTAAAAGAGTGTTTTATTGCAAGTCCTGTCACTATGGGCTCCAGCACATTTTAGCTTTATCTAGGCCAAGTGTCTAGTTATTAAATTTTTACGTAACGGCCTTAGCCGTTACAGTTTTTAGTCTAGTGTTTTAGTCCTCCAACCAGTGTTTGTACTCCACTGACGTCAGTGTCATAGTTCTCAACTGACAGTATTTTTCCCTTACAATTATATTATTAATAGTTCTTAACGACGTTTTCTGACGATTGTATTTAGAATCAGAGTGTTAGTAGCTAATTCCACCTGGAAGACCAGAACAATTTGCTACATGTGTGAGTAGCCGATATATCTGGCATTTCTGGTCTTGCCAGTTTCTGTATCACCGCCAACACAGCTTTATGATTATTGAAATTGAGATTTTGTTGTAAAGTGTAGATCTAATTAAATCTACCATCCTCTGAGTGTGAGTTGGCTGGACATATCAACTGATTGGACTAGAGTGATACAAAAAAAGAATTCGAAAAGAGTGTTTCATGTCAAGAGAAGATAGAGAAAAAAATCTATGACAGAGGTGGCTACATAACGTGGAAAACGATCACATAAAGAAACATATCAGCAACTGGATAGAGGTATCCAGCGACAGACTTAGATGGAGGCGAATTTAATGGAAGCCAAGATTGAGGCTGCAGTCGAAGATAGGTTTGGTGCATTCTCGGGTTATAGCAGCAAATTTTAAACATTATTAGATTTCAAGCAGCAAAAACTTCTCGCAGTGTGGTAGTCAGCAGTTTGAGTCTGAACAGGTGAACACATGCAGACATCCCTGTCAGCTCTGAAAGAGAGAGAGAGAGAGAGAGAGAGAGAGAGAGAGAGAGAGAGAGAGAGAGAGAGAGAGAGAGAGTGAGAGAGAAGTCGTTACATAGATGGAAGCCGGTGACTGATAGGGTGGAGAGATGGTGGAAATGTTGACCCCGGAGATCTTAGCTTGCAGGATACAAAATACTGCAAATAGATTCTTTTCTATATTGTATTGGAATAAACTAATTTTTGTAAATAATGCGCTCCATTTCTTGTCCAAACCGACATTTTTGAAATTTTGGTAAGGTTTCTCTTTAAATTTTTTCTTTGTGAGAAATATACAATTTTGATGAGTGATTGATTCTTCATTGATTCTCTTGATTATCTATGTTTCTTTCTTTGCTTATGAGGCTGTAATTCCATTAACCTCTACTCTGTAGTATGACCCTTATTACTCGATATTAGGTAAACTCAAGGTTAGGTATGTCAAGTATACTCATAATAAACTGTTTTGTCTTAATTTTAACCGCTCTAGTCTAAACCTACCTCTTTATTTGTCTATCAAAGTTGGCGTAATATTTTCCTAAGGTCTGAAAAAACATAATAGTTTACTGTGACGTTTGCCTATCATATTATCAGCTATTGTTAGTTGATATTTATAGTTGAACACATGTAACCAATTATTTTATTAACAGAACTCGTTATATGTCATTAGTAACGTTCTTAATAACATTCAGCTTCAGTTTTTTTAAACGGTTTAGGTTTATATCATATATACATTTTTCCTAGAGCTAAGGTTTTAAAGGTGAGTAGTAGAGTAACTTTAAAATGCACCGTATGAATAATTACTGTGTCTATAAATGGAGATAATGTTAATCTGTCCTATATAATAGCGTTAGAAAAGTTAGGAGTAATTCATATTAGAATAACTCGAGTTTTTCTACTTATTTTCTGTTCGGTAGGTTGTTTGTAAGGAGCTCTGGTAATTAACCGCATGACTAAGGTTTGGACACCCTTTTCAAGACATTTTCTGACATAAGTGCATACCAAGTACTTGTGCTTTTCCTTCATTTTAGTTTTTCCATTTTGCAGTTTTAGGCTTATCAAGATATTTATGAGCAACAGTGAAACCTTGGTACAACGTTTTCCGTATACTGGCTATCAGAATATAATCTTGTGATCATTTCCACAGGATTTTTAGCTCTTCGTTCAGTTTTATGGAAAGCTAGTTTTTTCCTTTTTTAAATAGATTCAGCAGCAATATCAAATCGTGTTGACGCAATACAATCTGGAATGTTTAGTGATGATGTTAAGTCATTAGTCATTAAGTTGATAAGTGTAGATGACAGTGAGTAGATTTTCTAGACTGATTTTTGTATTGTCTTTACACAAAGGGTAGTAGGCCTATATACGCTACCTTTTAGCAGCGATCTATTTGTGACCGATCAGGATTAACTGCTCGTTTTATGTAGCCACACTGACCTTTCGGTTAAAATAAGCGTTTTCTTTATACATTTTTAAATTTCTACCTAAACAGTGTGCGCTTCATTGTTAAGAAATTTCTGATTTTTACAGAAGATAACAATTGTTATTTGTAGTGTAAGGTATTGCTACAATTTTTAAGAAGCTACTCCATTGTACAGAAAACCTGTTACAGTATGTAGGTTGTCGCCTCAAGCTTCTGTGACTGTACTGTTGGTGTATGCAGGTTGTCGCCTCAAGCTTCTGTGACTGTACTGTTGGTGTATGCAGGTTGTCGCCTCAAGCTTCTGTGACTGTACTGTTGGTGTATGCAGGTTGTCGCTTCAACCTTCTGTGACTGTACTGTTGGTGTATGCAGGTTGTCGCCTCAAGCTTCTGTGACTGTACTGTTGGTGTGATCACCTGCCTAGATTCAACTAAGCAGATGGTTTAACGGATGCTTGGCTAGATCGCCTCTACTTAGGTGTCGTCCGCGAGGCTGTACCTTGACCTTCCTTTGCAAAAGCGATGTTTCCCGGCAACGGTGTCGTATCGGACAGTTCTCCACACCAGTACCTCTTTGTGCTTCCTTAGATAAAACTATAGGGGAAGCCACGGAGCAGCCGCTTCGGGCAGCAGTGCAACCGTCTCCCTATTGTAAAGAACATGCAATCCTAAAATAAATCCGATGACCTGTCACATTTGCATCGGTTGCGCTACTAATCAGGCTTGAGCTTCCACCAGGTTCTACCTCGGCGGCAGCCTACATAATGTGGCCGACGCCTCAAGGTAACCGTTGCCTACCGTTCACAGCCAGTGCAACTGCGACTGTATGTTTTAAATCTTCATGAGCGAGACGCCCCGGTGCGTTTATAGGCCTTGCCAGCACGACTCTATGCCTCTGCTGAAGTCATGGAACTACTGTTTCAGGGCATATGAGATACATAAGGATACATGAGGGCTTGCTGTGGTACGACCAAAAAAATGTATAAAATGTAATTTCAGCCTTTCCAGAATAACATTCTAGTTCGTGCAGCGAGGAAGCCAACTTAACTTCCATATTCTGTAAACACATGAGCGTGCATTACCAGGAAAATTCCCTCTTTCAGGCTGCGACCTGCGAACATTCTGAAAAATCTCAGGTGTTAAGATATTCAAAACACCATTGTCTGTCTATAATGTTTAAAATAGTCCGATAGTTCTCAAACGGTAATATGTAAAAACCAGTTTCTTTAATAATTTTTATTTTAATATATACGCTAAGGAGATTTAATTTGTCATGAACGTTATTATTCCTCAATCAATCCGTACGTCTCCAGCATTTTTCGTGCGAAGGAATGTTACGTTCACCGTCTACATCAGACGCTCATGCCAGTTCATTATCATACAGCATTCTTGCTTAGTTGTAACCTAATAATATTTAGCATTAGAACCAGGACAATTTGATCTGACTACTAAGCTCACGTCATAATGGTTAGTCACGTAGGTAACTGAATTTATTACTTGCATATCAATAATAATCATAGGCAGTATTATACCCAAGATGGTTGAATCGCTAAACTTAGTGAGAGCTTAAAAGTCCGAACCGTGGTAATCAGAACCTGTCGTTAGATGAAGACAGTAGAAGACAGAGAAACAAACAAGAGAACAGGGAAAGGCAGAAAAAGGCAGGGTCAGAGGAAGACACATGAAGAACACATAAGACAGAAGGGAACTCAGGGAAGACACAGCAAGACAAAGAGGCAAACGTACCTTAAGTAAATTACAATAAATTTACAGATACATTTAACATAGACATAAACACCGAATTGAATAGCGTGGTTAAAAAGTTTGTTAAATCTGAAGAATTGTATTTGATTCGTATTTTTCAAAATTACAGGAATCTAATTATAAACAGATTTCTTCTTTTATGTAATTTTCCTTTTACTTTGGTTACAAAATTAAATTTGTTTCGGATAATTATACTTGAAGTTTAATTTCTTTAAGCTTAGTTTAGTTAATATCAGTACTACATTAAAAACAAATTTAATATAAGATATTGCATATTCGAAATTTACATGATGTACGTAAGCATCTAAGACAGAAGTTCGAGGAATAAGACCTTGCTCCAGTGTCAGTTATAATAATCGTTGACATTGCACTCATTGGGGATTGAGAACAGTCCACCAGGGGATAAGCTTGTTTATTACCTTTACTTCTTGTGTCAAGTCGGCGTCCTTGTAGGTAGTGATTATCGCCCTCATGAAAGGATTATCGTTTTCTGAAATTTTTGGAAAATATTTATTATATATATATACATATAATAATAATATTATTAATAACAATGTAAAAATATGTATAATAATAATTGAGAAAATATGAATATATTAAAGCAAATGAAATATTATAATATTATATAGTCTATCTTATATAAACACACGATTATTTTTGTTTTTTTTTCATAATCTTTAGCAGCTACTTGCTGAATCTTCAAAAGAATGCATCTTACAATCACTATATTTCAAGGTATATGGTACGATAACAAAGTTTGTGTTTAATATCTTGTTTTTACTTACTAGAATGGTGGCCGCATATATAGTAACCCACTTTAATATCGCCGCTGGCGAATACCGTGAAAGATGTTACTATGTCATGCATTCTTACTACTACGTCTCCTGTAACAGTAAAACACACAATGTTACCACGCAAAATTACATAGGCCTAAACTTTGATGATCTTGATACATGTGTGAAATGACAAATGATTTCTCAAATGTAAAAGCAAATACAAAGACAATACTTTGGAGTACTGACGCCTAGTGACGGGAGAGGAGAGTAGATATTCCATGGAAAATAGCTGGTAGAAGAATGATGACAATAAGACTGAATTGGGCGTTATGAAATAAGAAAATATAGAATAAAAAAAAAACTGAAAAATTTAAAATAGGAAAAACAGTTGGTTGTGGTTCCAGAATTTAAACATTAGGTACAAACTTTATAAGAATGTTGAAATTTCTTTCCAAACTTGCCTATTTTACGTATATGTGTGAGTACTTAATATACCAATTATCAAGAACTTAACTTTGTTTTAATTTAGCATAGGGAAGATTGATCTTGTCTTCTTTTGGTTGTGCGACTGCATCACTTTGCCAATAAAGGAAGCGTTGTTCAACTTCCGTTTATTCTTCCTGGTTTTGTTGTCGTTGTACTCGTGTGAGTGTGAGTGTGTGTGTGTCCAAACCACCTCCAACGTCTGCTCTTGAACTGATCCTCCCTAGAGTTCTTTTGAATTCCAACAACTACAGTTATTTATCGCTGTTGTCTGGTAACTCTGGCGCTTCTTAAACAATCTGTTCTCCACTGCACAATCTTCTATCGGTTTCACTCTTTAGTTGTGTATCTCTGAAGCACAATTTAGTATTGTGATTCTTTCATTGTTTGGCTTGTCGGTTTGTTTTTTCAGGAGAAAATATAAAGAATACATGGTGTTGTGGCGTTAATATAAAGTAGGCATACAAGTAAAAGAAATTTCAGACTCTCAAGGTTGTACTGGTTGGGTTTCATGACGTGCAGTCTGCATGAGTATATGAGTTTTCTGTCTTTAGTTGACAGTACGCCTGTCATTCACTTGGTACCACATTCTTCAAGGTCAATTCGCTTACTTATAAGTATTGTTTAGCAGCTGTTTTCGTATGACTACTCGTCCCTGGAGTGACAGACGAGTGTTAGTGTTATTTGTATGTTTTGTATTGTAGAGGTACCAATCCCCAATGTAGCAGAAATGTTGTTCTCTTAACAAACGAAATCAGTAATGGCAAACGTCCGTTTTCCAATTTAAAAATATAGGTACATAATTTAAAAAGTGATGTGTGTGAACTACACACACACACACACACACACACACACACACACACACACACACACACACACACACACACACACACACACACACACACACACACACACACACACACACACACACACACACACACACACACACACACACACACACACACACACACACACACACACACACACACACACACCATAGTACTGTGTGAAAAAATAAATTATTTGAAGTTATAGATGCAAGTAGGGCAGATACGTAAAGCAAGAAAAATAAACAGTTCCTTGACGTAAAGACGGAGGGTTAGAGACGAAGAGAAAGGCTAACGATAGCATATCTGTCATACTTTGAGAGATTCGGACAGGACCGTGGAAACAGTTTACGGGAAATAAAGGCCATATACATGGATAGACAGTAATAGATACATGGAAATACATCTATTACATATGGAAATACATCATGGGTATACATGGAAATAGAGGTCAGCAATAGATGGACAGATGAACAGAGACTACCTGCAACCCGACGCTGAGAGGCAGAAGGGCTAGATAAAGAAAAAGAAGTTATAATTGAGTTTATGACTACATATTCTCTTTTATCCGTCTGTTTCTTGTAACCTGTCCTCGTCACTGACGGTTATCAAAATTCTACTGTATATTTCATATTTTTGTATGTTTTGTAGGCGGCTCAGTAGACCAGTGGGTATGGCACCTTGCTACTAACCTAGAGGACCTGGGTTCGATTCCCGGACCCGCACCATAATCAAGTTGCGTTTTTCAGCCCCCAGGTTCGACTCAGCCTGTTGAAAATGAGTACCCGGGATAACATCCTGGGGACAATAATGGGTGGCTGAAGCGTAGTGCTGGCCACACTACCTTCCTTTTATGCCGTACGTCTCGCATATGGCATCCTACCCTGCCTGACTCGTAAGCTGTTTGGAAGGTACACATGGGAGCCATTATTATTATTATATTTGTTGTAAATAATAGACCAAATTTTCAGTGTTCTTAAGCAAAGAGTTTTTTTGTTATTTCTGATTCTTCTTAATTACTATTTCAGTGTTATTGATAGAATCCACCATTATTGCTAACATAATGAAGATACAACCTACCTGTTTCCGTCAGTCGTTCTCTTAACACAACGCCGTTTTGCAGGTCCGTCAGCCGCGAGGTTCGCGATATTTTCTCCCCGCCTCTGCAAAAACATAAACTTTTATTAGCATTTGCTTACTGGACTACATTTGTGTTTTAGACTGACAGCTATGTTATCTCTCTCCTCCTCTCTCTGTCTCGTATACAAATCATGAACAACAAGTAACTCGTACAACAATGAGACTCTGAACAACGGCAGTTACAAAATAGAATACAACTGTAGTAACAACATTGTACTAATAAGACAAAAATAATTAAAAACTCAGGTTTAACATTTAAATGCATATGGAAAACGAACATTTATAAATCTAATTTAGCAACACGTCCTGTAAGTACAAGATATGATTTCTCAGACATTTGTGTTATGACGCTAATAACATGTGTAGGTTTACCGCAAATAGGACTGTATTGATTTTTTAGGAAAATTTACGTATATATATATATATATATATATATATATATAATCCTAAAACACAAAACAAGTTGATATATGAGAAAATTGAAATAAATGCTCGTACATATGACATTATTTTAAAACATTAAACGTTGGAAATACTAACAAAGCAAAAATACCCATCAAACCCAATCACAACACCGAACTAATAAGGCTCAATTATTATCCCGTAACAAACGGCCAAAACGCCAATATGACTACTTCAACAGTCAGCGAATCAACATGTCTGCCGATACGGTGTAATGCTCGAAACTTGTGTCAAATAGGAAAAACTTACTATAGTAATTGATTTTACTTTGAAATTAAGCGGATGTGTGTGTGTGTGCGTGCGTGTATGTTTTGTTCTTCTTCCTCTTTTCTGATCAGTTTACCTGCTTTCCTTCATCCAACTTCTCACTTCCATACTTATTATTTCCTCATTTACATCCACCACCCATCTCTCTGCCTACGTCTTCGTTTATACCTTCTACCTGTTGGCTCCCAATAAGTTATACGTTTTTGCTAATTTTAATTCTTCAGTTCGATATAGATGTCCGTTCATTGTCATTCCCTGTGTTTGTATAACTGACTATGTGTTCGAATTAAGATACTTTTTAATTCTTATGACTATGTGCACTTTCTCTTCTACATTTCTCAAGCTACATGTTCTTTACATTCCGTTTTGTTCTTGTGTAATGCCGTTTGGTATCTACGTTAAAACAATACAAATGCACACCATTGTATCCTCATTTATTTCTCTACCTGACCAAGTTCAGTTTTATATTTTCTGTGGTTTTCGTTACTTTATAGTGCAGAGAGATCCGAAAGAAGTCAGTGGTTTTTCTACCTTTTCCCACGAGCGTCAAATTTGTAAAGCTACTGTGAATAAGCCAAATGTCGGAAAAAGTTATTGTTGAAGTGTGATTTACACACACGCATGCTCTCTATTATATCTAAAACTTTATTTGTGCGTCTATAATACGTTAAATTAACATTTTTAGTCTATTGTGCTATTGTGTTAACTGAAAACTTATTACGGCTAAATTTTAATGCGTTTTCAGCAAAATTTTTGTTTCAAGCAATTTCAATAATGTCGTAAATATATTGGTAATTTTTTAATCAATAGATATCTGAAACACGAAATTTAACATGCCGCGGGAGCAAAAGTGCAATACGATTTGAAATAGGATTTTTTCAGGCTTATGTCCAGCAGCGCTTCAAAAGTTGGTTCACATGTATTGGAACTAAGTATTGAACAAGCATATTAGTTATAAATTTGTGAATGTGTACACTACACTGGAATACTGTATATAAAAATATAGTCCAACAAAATTGGTTGAATACTTATTTAGGTATTGATTTACATTGATTAACTTCAATAAGTTATATTAGACAGCAGTGGTGGCTGGTGGTTCCACATTTTGGTGGTTGCAGATGTCGGTTGGGTGGGGGGGGTGGAGGTAAAAACATTAAACAAAAGGCAGACCTACTACATATTTATGTGCATCATACATAGTGCTTCCGTATGGGGGAAAATAGAAAATTACTCTTTTCCAATTGTTTGAGCAATTAATTTGTGGGAAATTCCAAGTAAGTTGTGATGAGACAGTTCATCTAACAAGCATGATGCAAGCGACTGAGCATTCTGTTTAGGAGGAGCAATGAAACCCAAGAATCTTCAACCGGTTTACCTTTTATTATATAACGATACACTATGACCATTTGAAAAACATTAGCAATCAACATCAGTGGTCTCATCAACAATTACAGCCAAATAATCCGCTCAAGCTCAGGACTGAAACCAATTAAGCCTCGAAATACGCCAGGATCTGATAAAGTTTCAGTCTCATCATGACCCCGCAAAGCTAATTGAAAAGCTCCGCAGAAGCGGGTACAATTTATTATTATCTTTAAGACGTAACGTTTATTGCGTACCGGTACTCTTTTGGTGTGTAAAACAATATTTCGTCTGTATTCACTGCCCAGCTGCTGTGCTATATTAACTGTACCAAAAAGAGAAAACTGAAAATAATTATTTATACGTACACTTGACGCCTGATGATTTCTTATTTTTTCGGCTAGACGATTAATATCTTTCTTTTAGAATTTTGTCCAGGGGTCCTCTCCTCCAAACAATAAACATGAAAAAACAAAATAAAGAA
Organism: Magicicada septendecula; assembly: GCA_034769895.1. NCBI lineage: Eukaryota > Metazoa > Arthropoda > Insecta > Hemiptera > Cicadidae > Magicicada > Magicicada septendecula. The sequence continues at coordinate 104,453,465 of CM068375.1, forward strand.
TTTCTTTCGTCACAACCACACAACTAGTCGGTATTTTCATTAAATTCTAGTTTAAATGATCGATTAAATTGTTGACCGCCTGATTTTACAATTTCACTTATTGTTAAGGGGGGCCTTTGGCGTCCTAGTCTATTGGTTCTTAACGCTATTCATTTTAAACTAATAATAAACACGTTGTTTAAAAGCACGCAGAATCGCTAATCCAAAAAGCACAAACACAAAAGCACACAGCGGCACTAAACAAAGACAGAATAATACTTAACACGCAACTTAATTAATATAAAGTCGATTGACACTTTATTATCACAATCGCAGTTATACAAAATTATTACTATAATTTTATAAATTCAAACATTCGGTAATGTCTACTGGTATCTCTGATATGCTGTGCTGTACTGTACAGCAGCGCTTGCGGTGGCGGTTTGCAGTACTCCAATGCACCATCTGAACCTATTCGCAACCGCCGTGTATTTTATCCCTACCACCGTTTTTGTCACTGTGCTGTGTTCAAGTCGTATCACAACGATCGCGTTTGCAGAGCACAAACAACCACCCGCGTGCGAACTAACTACCGGCAGCGCGCGTAACTTACTCGTCTGTAATGTGCTGTGTTAAACATATTTCAACATTTTCCGAGCTGTAGCAAAATAAGTTCGTTTGAAAAATAACTGAAAAATAAGATTGTTTTAACATAAAAAATTTTGTTGTATCACTTAGTCTGTATATATATAGATAGTTATTTTTGACCTATAAATACTGGTGGTTGTGCAACCTTACACCTTAACACCAGCCGCCACTGTTAGACAGTAATTAATTTAAAGTTATTAAAAATAAACAACAAATGCAGTCGGGGAAATAGGACAACAAATTTTCGTAAGAAAGCACAAGGAGTAACTGAAAGAAGGAAAATGTCATTAAACGGCATTCAACTCAAGTTGCATTCCCTACTACAGAAAGAATTTTAAGTGCAAATTACGCCATTAAGAACGTTTTGTTTTGTCTACAATGGAAGTAGACATTGGATATGCTTGAATCACTACACATACAAAGGCCGAAGCGAAATCTGTAATAAGCCTTTCTAACCAAACAAGAATAAACTCGTTTGTCAAATTTGTAGCATATTTTAATCCACATACGTACGTAATTAGTGATAATAGTTTTCATGTTTTATTATTTGCGTACGAATTGTTTCTTGTGTACTCATTTACTTTTATAATAGAGCATAAAACATTTTTTCAAGACTGATCAAACACGATACTTTATTAATGTGTTAAACACATTTCTTACATTATTACAAAGATTTACTACTGACGTACATAATTTCGTATCATTTATTAGTAGGCCTATGTTAATATGCAAAATGTGTGTGCGCGCACGCTTGCATAGATATCCTTTAACTTGTGTAACGTCTCATATTTTTACTTGCGTGTCTTCTATTAAGATCTTGTGTGCACCATTTATTAATTCATATTTAAGCAACGTACTTTTGAAGAAGAAGTAAGTGTACCTATTAATTTATTAAAAAAATTAAACGATCTATAAGAATTTTAGACCAAATGTAAAGATTCAGTACAATATCATTAAACGTTAACCAGGCGTTTCAATTATCGTATAACTGAATCTGAACACTGTGTGTTTAGGCGTAACCGATGCGCCTTGAATTTATTTGTTACACAAAGAACGTTTTGTTTTGTCTACTACGGAACTACACATTGCATATGTCTGAATCACTTGACATTAAATATTAAGTTTGTACGTAAAGTTAAATATTGAGAGTTTGTTATTTTCCCTATTGTTAATACTGCTTGGCCCGTTTGACACTAGGAAAAAACGGTTTCAGTAAGGACTTGACTATACAGACAAACCTCGCACTGAAATTCTGCTAAATAACAGTTTAAATATTAATTTAAATATAAATTAGGTAGATCAGCTTGTTAATTTTGTATTGTATTAGTCGACACTAATATACTAATAACTTCTGACAGGTCAAACATAGAAGAATAAAAGTTTCATAAAGTTACGACCGTCTACTCGATCGTCGTAGGTACCGTGGAACACAAATTACAAGACAACAATTAAGTCACTAATCACACCTTTAATTTTTACAGTTAAACAGTTCATAATTAACAACACAATCTCTACAACAAATCAAATGAAAATTGTTCACACGCAATAATATGTCCACTAAAATTAAACACAATTGTATTACAATTACGCGTATACAATCCGAATATAAAACACCACTCTTAACTAATAACCACTTGAACGCGCACAGTAATATCGCTACTATAACTCTCGAACCGCACTGTCAATATATTGCACTAATACCGAACTGAACGTCATTGAGTACTGGTATTTATATCCGCCGAAAATCTAGACGATTCCACATACTACGTATTAACTTTAAACTACGACGTAATTGCTTGCGGCCGTGACACAGTGAGAGCGGCCGCGTGAATTCTCGCACCGTCTGGAAAATGCGTCGACAAGCACGTACGCCACACGCGTATCGAGATTCTTCTGGCATGTTCGACTTCCTTTTTAATTTCTTTTATTGAATTTGTAATAGAATCTTCTAAACTTGACGTACTTGTGTTTATAGTTGACACAGATTTTTCTGTTTCAGATATTCTGTCAACTTGTTTGTTTAGCTCACCTCGTGAAAGGACGAATTTTGCAGTGTTATCATCTGGTACGAACGCCTTAACGTCGTCTGCTTGACGACTAAATTCTTTTTTTCGTCCCTCTGGTGTTTCATTTTCACGCTTACGTTTTTCTTTTAGTCGTTCTTCCATTAGTGCTTTCTGTCGTTCATCTGCCGTTTCTCTTTCCTGTCTGCGATTCTCATCATATCCTTTTTTGTGCTGCTGCCGCCTCTTGTCTGCGTTTCTCATCCTGTCGTTTCTCCATCTGTAGTAGCATTGCTTTGAATGATTCTATCATCTGACTGGCATCCATTGTTTTCCGATTAATTACGAATTACACTCGTCTTGTACAAAGTGTCCACTGTTTCCACTGTTAACGGTTCTGTCCCACTTCTGACACCACTGTTACGACGGTCTACTCGATCGTCGTAGGTACAGTGGAAAACAAATTACAAGACACCAATTAAGTCACTAATCACACCTTTAATTTTTACAGTTAAACAGTACGTAATTAACAACACAATCTCTACAACAAATCAAATGAAAATTGTTCACACGCAATAAAATGTCCACTAAAATTAAACACAATTGTATTACAATTATACCGTCTGATTATAAAACACCACTCTTAACTAATAACCACTTGAACGCGCACAGTAATATCGCTACTATAACTCTCGAACCGCACTGTCAATATATCGCACTAATACTGAACTGAACGTCGTTGAGTACTGGTATTTATAGCCGCCGAAAATCTAGACGATTCCACATACCAGGGGTGCCCACAGGGAGGGATCATAGTGCAAGTTGCGCATTGAGAATTTTTGGGGGGGATTTTTCGGGTGAATGTTAAGGATTTTTGGGGGGGATTTTTTCAAGAATAACATTTTAAATCCAACATTGATGGAAATTTGTAACGTGTTTGTGCAACAAACTAAGCTATTAGTAAAAAACTAAAGCATTGCATATCTTTATGATTGTTTTAACGAACTGGCAGCATAAATGTCTCTACCAGTAGAACTAGTAGTAAATTTTGTTTTTGAATTTGGAAAACTGACCCTGGCAGCCTGCAGCAACATCCTGTCAATGAGTCAGAGGGTACGTGGATATTAAATCGTGAATGTAAAAATATGTGCGTGTGCTAAGCTTGTAGACCGGCGGGCAGTGGGGGGGACTTTTCAATTGGAGGGAGTGCTGAAACTTGGGGGGGGGGCACCCCTGCCACATACTACATATTACATTTAAACTACGACGTAATTGCTTGCGGCCGTGACACGTTGAGAGCGGCCGCGTGAATTCTCGCACCGTCTGGAAAATGCGTCGACAAGCACGTACGCCACACGCGTTACATCGAGATTCTTCTGGCACATTCGACAAACACGTAGATTGTTCTGTGATGTCGTAACAATACAATACATAGATACATGATGAAAATCTTCTTGACATGAAAAGTTTCTATGACATCTACATTTTATGACGGTTGAACAAAGTCTGGGGTAGATAAGCAAAAACAATAAGTTCTGGCACATTTTGCTCAACTGTAAATTAACAAAAAACGTAAAAAAAATATAAAAAGTTCACTGTAAAGTAGGCCTACACAGAATAAACGACGATTTCAATGGTGTAGGACTACTTACTTAATTTTTACATCAGATACTGTAAAAATAATACAGTTATAATTTTAAAGGGCCTTCTTAATTTGAAATGTGTATAAAGTCAAAGCAAGCTGTAATAACCGTTAGTTATAACGTCACGATAACAGCGCATTTAAAGACAATTAATCTATTATTCAGAATTATAACAGAATCATAATTGATTTAGGATACTTTTTCCGATCTGGAAAAAGTTATGAAATTATAAAGACTAAGAATAACAAAATGTAAAGAAAGTTAAAAAGAATGGGAAGAAGTATCGTGTCTACGTATTTTTAAAGCATCCGGAAACATTGTATTCCAGACTTTTTCTCTGGCCCTCTTCGTCCAACCCAATTATTTCTTGCAAACCCTCTTACACCATAACCATTCTAAACCCTCCATCACCATCAGCCGTTGCTCTACAGCCCTTGGAGGGTCTTGGCCTTGGTCCATTCTTCCCTATTGCATGCCCTGGGTTTTCAGTTTCTTATTTTCAGCTTTATGAGGTCTTCCTCTACCTGCTCTTTGAATCTACTTCGGGGTCTTCCCCTTGCTATACTACTTATTGGTTTCTGTAGAAGATAAGTTTCGTAGGCCTTCCTCCATTCTCTCTTTGTGTCCAACTCACCTTAGCCTGTATATTTTGATTATCCTGACAATGTCCAGCTCTTTGTAAAGATGGTGTAGTTTATACTTTTAGTGCCTACGGCACATTCCATTTTCTTGTACTCCTCTAAATATTGTTCTTAGCATCCGTCTTTCAAAGCAACCTTGAAGTGTCTCGCTATTTTTTGTCATCGTTCAGGTTTCGAAGCATATATCAGCACTGGCCTGATAAGTGTTTTGTAAATTTTGCATTTCATGCTTCTTGATATGAAGCTAGATGCCAGATGCTTTCTTAATATATAATATGTTTTATTTGCGAAATATATTCTTCTTCTTATTTCATTGTTGGTGTCGTTAGTGCCGTTTACCTGGTAGCCAAGATATATCAATTCTTTTACTTCCTCTATATATTCTAAACCCTTGGTCCAATTTTTTTTGTTTCCTTTTTTTAAGTGGTATCCATTCTAGACTCGTTTTAGTCAGTCGGTCCTTTGTCAGATCTGTAAACAATATGTGTATCTTCCTTCCCCTTTCCAACTAACGTCTTTTCTACTACCCGTTTTAAAACAAACAAATTGTCTATTTACGAAATTCCTTTACAAAGCCCATGTTGTTCTTTAGGTTCTTTACTACTATATTAAAAACATTACAATGAAAGAAGGTCTTAATAATTCGAAGGTAAGGAAACTCTGTTATCATCCGATGTGTTCTTCAGGGGCAGAAGGAAATCCTCAATAGCCAATCCGCGAAAGCAAAGAGAAAGAGAAAATAATAAAGCAAATGCGAAAACGTTTTAAACGTTGTTAGAACCTATGGTGGGGTTTTTGGTTTGGCCTACTAATAACCTAACCTAACCTAACCTAACCTAACCTAACCTAACTCCCCCGTACTCAGAAAAACTACAAAGTGTTAACAAATTAAAGCATCAATCTTATGTGGATACTCCTAATTTACACCATCATATACACATTGTGTACTGCAGTTGGTCAGGTAGTGATTCCTTAAGATTATGAAGACTTGAAATATATGGGACGGAAACGTATAAAAAAGTCCAGGAAGTAGAGGTTAGAGGTGCATATAGGAAAACTGACTGTATGTGTAACGGAGGACAAGAACAAGATTTGACGCTAGACGGTGGAAGAATGATAAATCAGTGAGCTAAAGAACTTTTTGGATACAGATAGAACATTCTATTGTTATTATGAATTGAGATCTTCTTTAGACTTCTGTTATAATATGATAATAATAAAATAATAACGATAATTTATTATTAAAGTTCTATTACTATAATTTTAAACTATAATAATTCTTACAGTTTGGATAATTATAACGTAGGACTATAATTTAGAATATTATCATTCTATTATGTAATTATAATAGTTTATTGTTACAATAGACACATCTGATGTTACACTCGCATAAGTTAGGTTATTCTATGTTTTGTGATTTCTTATAAATACAATATTTCAAATTCAATTGTATTCATACAAGAAATAACCATATAACCATATCTCAGAGTAAAAGTTTATACCTCGGAGTTCAAGTTTATATTATACAGTGAAAAACCACAGTAATAATTTATTTAAGATTTGGGGGCATCTTAATAAGACCCAAGAATTGATGAGTACTTTCCAGAATATCGTCGAACTTACTAGAAAATTTCAGTAACGAAATGTTACGTATTACTGACGACGCTTGTGGCTGCACTTGTACCATGTTATGTTGAAAAGAAATTCCAGCTCTGTCGAAGTTAATTTGAGTGTCTCTTGCGAAGGAAAGGGTAAGGTTTAAAACAAAAAAACTTTGATTTCTCTTGCAAAAATAATACGTACCCTACCGCTATATGAAACTGGTTGCTAATTTGACTAAGTTGCTCAACAATCAATGTAATTCGCAGAACTGAAAAGAACCGCAGCAACCCATGTGTTTTTATAAGCACAGAAAAGGTCGCTTTTACCTTAATATAGAGTAGAAAGTTCCAGATGTCACTACATTTAGCTTCTTGCTTATACACCTGCTCCTCTTCTTCTTCTGATAGTTCCTATCCGTTTCGAATGTTGGATATCATACAGGTTATTTTAACTTTCTGCACTGCTGTACGGAATAAGTCAGTTGTATTCATGCCAAACCAGGTCCTTAAACTTCTCAGCCATGATATTCTCGGTCACCCAGCTCCTCTCTTTCCAAGTACTTTTCCCTGTAGTATGGACTGCAATAAGTAAAATCTCTGTTCATTTCTCATGAGATGCCCCAGATACTGAAGCTTTTTTATCTTCACTGTGTTAATAACTTCCCTATCTTTCTAGGAACTTCAACATTAGTTATATGTGCTGTCCATGAAATACTCAGTATTCTACGGTAGAGCCAGACAGAAACGCGATATCTTGCTTGCTGATTGAGCACTTCGTGTCAACCTTCACGTAAGCTATGCCTGTTATTTATGGAGTCGTAACAATATAACAATTTAATTTACACTAAGTATGTAATTAGATTTATAAGTTATTGGTATTGCCTTACTTACTGGAAAACGATTGAATCACAGGTAACAGTGCCGTCACTGAAACAGTTGAACTGTGCGACCACACACGAGTAGTCCCCTTGTGTTCCAGACATGAACGACGCGTAGACTTTCTTTCCACATAGCTGTGATTCGAAAACAAAAATGTATAACATTGTTTTAAACTTATGACATTCGTATATACAAGTTGGACTGGAAGATGAATTGAAAGAACCTGTTAGCAGCTTCCAATATTTGGGAATTACGGTGGGGAAAAAGGAAAAAAGATACTGAGTTAACCAACGGAAAAGAGAAGGTAAAGAAAATACATTATTTACTGAGCAGGAGCTTATAGTCATGAAAAAAGTAAAAAAAATAATTAAAAACTGATATACATTTAGACATGTTTTTATACATAATTACGAATTGTATGTACTACATAAGCAAGTTAAAGTAAGATATAGTGTCCAGTAAAAGCAATAGGATTTACTAGGAAAGATAAGATCAGACATTAAAAAAGAGAGAATTAAAGATAGAAGGTACAGAAAATGTATCAACGACAACATGTTTGGTGGGGTCAAGACGATTAAGAAGATTTTGAAATGAAGGAAACAAAATGATAAGAATTTAGTTGGCTCAAGGTACAGAACAACACACTGAGTAAAATTCAGAGAAAAGGGTGTAAGATATTTGCACAGAGTGGCCCATAGGTTGCAATGACAGCAATGTATATTTTGATAGCTTCTAGTGACGAAAGAGTTTGCAAGGATCAGTCATTAAATAGACACAATTTAAAAAAGTTATCTACATTTCGGCACTTTTTTGACAAGTGTCATCATCAGTATCTGTATGCGGACAGGCCAAAAATAGTTAATACACATGTAGTAAATGCTGACACTTATGGAATATTATAATTATCCTTATTAACATAAGAGTAGAAAGATAATGTGGAATAGTTAACATTGATCTCTTTGTAACACATATAGACACATCCACACAAGAAACACTCATGACATTTTGTTAACATTATATCGCCTGTAAACACATTCTGATTATAGTAGTAAATTTTTCTGGAACATAAACACATATGTTTTAAACTTGTGTTTAGTTAACCACAGAATTCCATAAAACCTTTTCTTATTTATTAATTTACGTTCGTTACTAAAGTAAGAATGACTTCTACTGTCAAGCGACTTATAGCCTACTCTGTGTGTGTGTGTGTGTGTGTGTGTGGGAGTGTGTGTTACAACGGTGCAAATTGTATGTAAAATTTACTACGTCGCATAAGTAAATTATAACTAACGTAAAATAGGAAAAATTTATCGATCATTCTGTACGGCGTGAAAACTAACAATCTCAGGCATGCATGACAGCTGATGTGAAGTTAAGAAGAGTGAGATCTCTGTTTGGCATTGTTAAAGGCTGTAAGTTATTAGTACGTGTGATGCCGATACGAACATGCAAAACTAGACGTTTTTGCCCGATTCTGCGAAATGGCTTTATGCTACATGCGAAAACGTGATATAGGCCTATCATCGGTTTGTGAAGAATGTTACGCCACCGTGGACTCGCGGTAGTGCGAATTCCTTCACTGGTGTAAAGTGACAGTGTGATTATTTGTTAACTACTCCGATATACAAATAATTACGGAATAATGAAAAACGTTCCCATATAGTGAAAAATGTCGCAAACTAAGAACAATTATTGTATTTGCCAAGAGCGAACTACAGACGATCAAAATCGCCAGTATAAACAAATAAATTTTTATGTTACGAAGTGATGCCATGCCTTTTGAAACAATCGTTGACAATCCCTAGAGTGTCTAATCAATCTTCGACAGGTATGTAATACTAAGAATGTATAACCCAACCTGGTAAATCATATACTCTCTTTGCAATCAGATAGCCACGAGTGATCGTTGTATGTTTCACGAGTAGCACTTGTATCGAAGCGTCCGACAAGTCTGAACCACACGCGCGCTCTCACAGACACAATCGTCAGGAGGACCACCGTGGACACACATATCAGGGTAGAGTGATCTATGGCATCAGATAACAATGGACTAAATTATTTAAATAAAATATATAATAAACATAGACAGCAACGAATTAAACGCAATAATAAAGAATTTATAAAAAGTACAAAAACGTAAATAGTTGTATAAATTATAAATAATCAAATTGATATAACATGTTTTATTCAAGAATATAAATTAAGAAATTAGATATAAATGTTTATTTGACAAGCTAAGCACTTAAATTCTTTGGGTGCACATTGTTGCTGTCAGTATTCTATTCTTTAAAACATATTTATTATCAATTTCAAAAGTACAAAATTCTTAGTTAAGCTGTTAATTGTTAATTGTCAGAAATTCCTTAATGCCTGTCAGGCAAGTCAAAGTAAAATTAACTTTACTTTTATGGTAAATTATACCAATACGAGGTTTATAAGTGTGAGTTAATTAAATGATGATTATTAGATACGTGATTACTATACATACACACTTAGAAGGAGCATACATATGTAAAAAAATGTTGAGTTTTGTGTTGAAATAAAAAGCAATTTTAATGTTTTTAAATTCATTTTACGTATTTCAACTCACGATACTCTCTCCAATCTATCAATTTAATCTTTAAATGTTGCGTAGTGTTTACCAAATTAACACACAGACACACACAACACAAACACGTACACACACGCATAATTTTTTACAATAAAATATTACGTATTTCTCTTTGATCGTGTTTGCTACTTATACACGCTTACAGATGCTTTGTATTAAGGCAATGCTTACTTTCATATCAACTGTGCATAATTAATAAACGTCTTTCTAGTTTACCTCTTAGCTGACACTGACATCTGGTTCCCACTGTTTGAGTGTGGGAAGGGATTTGACCTTTTTTCATTCTTCTCTGATGACCATACCGTATTAATACTTTCTGTTCTATCTTTTTCGTAAAATTTACCTCTACTCCTGTTGTTTACGTAATTTTCTTCTTGTATTTCGTCTTGGATTGTCTTACTCTTCTTTAGTAATCTATTTACCTCGATAACGGTCTCTTTTGGTGCTGCATATTCATCGCTCGTGCAATGCAGCATCGTATGTTGCTTTATATTTTGCTTTTTATAAGTAGCTCTTTATAACTCACGTCTGTTGCAGTATTTAGATGTTACGTATTTTATTACTCGGTAAGAGATTACTTCTGAAAGTTGAATTTTATTTCCTATTGGTACACGTGTAGGGGACGAAGGCGACTAAACAATAATGACGACGACATCGATGATGATGATGATGATGATGATGGTGTCGTTCTACAGTTATTTATAGAAGTGTAAATGACACTTTCTCTGATCTCGATATGCAGACTCAACATACTTCTGGAAAAACAGCAAAATCTTATGATGTATCGTTAAAAGCTCTCCGTTAGGGATGAAGGTGATTCTAATATAGCCTATTTTGTCTGTCTGCAACATAATGAAGTCGGTAGTCATTAGTCATTAGTTCATTAATCGTGAGTCCGTCCTCCACTAATCGTAAGTTTGTCAGTTTATTCTACCCAGTGTAATTGCTCACTCGCCACTACAAGTCCATTTACTTATTTTGGATTAGATGTTCATTCTTGATGTTTAGTACGGGGGCTTCTAAACATGGTTAGTAGATGCGAACCAGCATCCTAGGCGTCTAGAAGTGTTTGAAGAGACAAAGTTGTTTAGGCTAACTTTTCCAAACATCAAAAAAGTGTCAGCACCAATGGTTTTGAAATTTGTTTAACAACTTTTAAAATGCATTTTTATTTATATAACAGTAACTAAGAAATTTGGAAGAAATTAAAATGAGAACGAGAAAAGCCCGACATGACTTTATAAATATGAAGAAGATCTACGGTTAAAATCTAAGAAAACAAATTTGTATTTTTTAACTGACTATGTTTTAAAGATTAAAATACGCATAGTTAAAAGCAAAGTCCTTTTATCTGGCATGAGTCGTCAACAAAGAATATACTGAAAAGTTGGAAGCTGCAGAGTTGTGGCTTTTCGAAGAGTCTTGAAGATTTCGTGGGTAAATAGAGTTACCAACGAAGCACTCCAAAGCTTAGCAATAAAACAAGAACCGAGGCTTGTGATTAAAATACAAGATTGCAGTACTTGCGGTATGTTGGCGCCATGAAAATTAGCAAACCTACAACTGATTGATCAAGTTAAATCAAGATACAATATCTTAGTCGGGGAGTTTGAGAAAATGGTCTACCTGCTCGTTTCACCAGCAGCAGTTTCAAAGATCTGGATTGTTAAGAAGGCAGTCGAGCTTCAAAGCAAGATGAGTCATTAACGAAGAAGAACTGTTTACGTGTAACATAATTTTGTAATGGGTTAAATGCAGTAATACTAATATTTGAACAAAAATGAAATCTCTTATCAAGGGAAGTTAAACACTGATAAATAATGTCATGTAAAAAGACTGCAATTATTAGTGGAGTGATGGAATGCTTGATCGATTCTTATTATCTTAAAGTTTTCTGTATAAATCTAAAACAGTAACGTGAATATGACAATTTCAATTAGAGGAGGTTGCAATTTCAACAAAATTCTGTAGGATTATTAAAAGACTGAAATTTCAATAGGAAATCATAAATTCTATTATTTTATTTGAAAAGTTTTTAATATTTAACTCTGCACAGTAACATATTTTTTATTTTCAAGGGAAGTCAAACACTGATAAATAATATCATGTAAAAAGACTGCAATTATTAGTGGAGTGATGGAATGGTTGATCGATTCTTATTATCTTAACGTTTTATGTATACATCTAAGACAGTAACGTAAATATGACAATTTAGATGACAGTTTCAATTAGGGGAGGTTGTAATTTCAACAAAAATTCTGTAGGAGGATTAACAGACTGAAATTTCAATAGGAAATCATAAATTCTATTATTTTATTTGAAACGTTTTTAATATTTAACTCTGCACAGTAACATATTTTTTATTTACTGACACTATTTTACAACCAAAATCATTTTTTGTGTGAAAAATTTGGGATAGCTGATTTTGGTGAAATGAAAAGAGAACAGGGGCACAGAGAACGAGAGGACAGGGGCGATCGGAGCCGAATGAAGGAAACTTTGGAAGCGATAAAGGTAAAGAGAGCGTGACGATTGTGATTGTGCTGTTACGTACCATACTGAGTCTGAAGTGCGGAACGCCTTCGTCCATCGTACAGTTCCAGTACTCGTTTGCTGACGTTTCCTGTATTCCCAACACAACGATTAGCACAGCGGCAGTGACTATGAGTTCGTTTGACATTGTTTCTGAAATTTAGTAAGATGTGATTATTGTAAATTTTGCTTAACCTTACCCTGTGTGCGCCCCAAAGCTAAAAAAATATTTTTTTTTTTTTAAATACGTGTTGAAGTGCTGCTAATTTTATGTTACACTGTATGTTATATTATATTACCAGTAATCGTTATTTGAGAAGGTGTGAATGGGAAAAGGGCACTCTGGAAGCACATTTTGAGAAAACGCTATTATCAAAAGGAAAGTTTTAACTTATTTTAAAAACCAGGTCTTTACTTATAAACAATATTCTGGAACCAGTTGCGTCCCTCCACGTCAAGAAATGGTTGCATATTTTTGATATTTTCTATTTTGTGTGGGTTAAGTTTTTCTTCCTCATATTCAGCCAGGGAGTGAAGATGTGAGGGTGTAATCTTCTCCATTTAATATTAAGCGGAACGGAGACCACAGAAGCGTGTATGTTATGGAAGTAATGACGTTACCAAATATTTATAGAAATCAAAGATGTTTTTGAATGGTAGGCCTAAACCATTTCTTTTAGAGCTTAGTTTTGTTAAAGGTACACTCTTCAGTAAGGCAGAGAAATTTTTCAGAAATGGGGTACAATTTACCACACTAAAAGGACAGGATTCTTACGGCAGGATTCTGTGTGATAAGGTCTATAATTTTTTCCTTATAAAGTCATAAACCAAAGACGTGGCATTGATACTAATTTTGTTTCCGTCACACTTCAGAAGCCAATAAAGAGTACTTATTGTCACCACCATTAAGGCAATGTACATTAAATATGAAAAGCCATACCATTCGTTTGTAGTACTGGCAACTGTTGTTTAATTTAAGTAAAGGAAGATTTTGTCTATAATCAAACTCCAAAACTAAAAGCAAAGCATCCGTCTTGCACTTCTCTAATATTTCTTTCTTTATTGCGTTATGCCTTTGAACGCTGAAACATGGTGACTGTAAGCTGCTTTCTCAAGAGTGTCAGCGTCGTTTCTAAGCAAGACTTATAGTTCATACAAAAATCATACAAATTTTTGGCTGTCTAGTGGCATGTGGACAACATTTTCCGTAGTATGTAATTAGTGTTGAGTACATCATTTTCAATTAATTGTTAATTTGATTCCTAAACGTGATCGGAACATTTCAAACAAAATCTTTGGATCTACTCTGGATGATCAAATTATTGCCGCTTAGTTTATTCTTGACAATAATAGCTAATAATATTAGGATTTCCTCCAAAAATTTATCGATTAAATTTTAGACATTTTAATGGATTTATTTTGAAGATTTTGTTTTCCTCTTTTTTCAGTTACGTGTAAGACTATTTTGTCCTGCGATAAATTCTCTACTATTTTAGATTGAACGATTCTTACTCTCTCAGGGTATATTTGAAGCAAATTTATAATAAAACTTTTACATATGATAAACTTTGTCAACAAGTCGTATTGATTTTGTGTCAGATAAAGAGTTTTTCTTTTATTTTTGCTTCTAAAACTCGTGTTTTGGGCTTGGAAAGTATCAAACATGATGCATCCAAAAGTCATTGAAAAAAATTGACTTGGGTTTCCTCGTTTAGTCGATTAAATCAGTTATTTTTGCATTATTTATTTATTTACTTTGTTTTAACTTTAGCTTGAACAACGTTACCTGTTGAGGTTATTAAAACTTCTCCACGATTTTTTATCTAATTTTTTTTTTACAATTGTCTTATGAAGATATTCGTGCCATAACCTTTTGAGTCTAATGCTTACTAATTTTGAATTACTTGATTCTTTTAAAAATCACCATTAGCTTTATCTTGTACACTGCTACTTTCAACACTCATGATAGCACAAATAAATACTTAAAAAGAATTTAAAAGTTTACTATGACTCATAAACTACGCATATACACAAAACAAATACACGTAAAACACATTATAGACAATCATACACAATACATATAGGCCTACTACACATAAAGCAAATTGAGGTTAAGTAGACAACATCGTGGTGAGCGTTTTCGCAGAAAGGGCACATCAGCTGATATTCAATGACGAGAGTTTTTTTAATTGAAACCAATATTGCCAAGTGCAAAGAAGTTTAAATAACAAATTTCCACCTTTGGAAGAAAAAGGGCACTTCATAGGAAAAGCCCTTCTTCTATGTACACCCTCATTTTTATGGTACAACTTATAAAACCTGTGTAAAATATCACTTTTAAATTACTATAATATAACGAACCTTTACAGAGTTATTGATTTAGTCCAAATGGAATTATTTCATGAAAGAAGATCGCTGCTGAATTTCTCAAGTCTTATTGTATATGATATCAAGTGTTGTATATGATATATTACATATACAGATAATAGTCTATTTTATATTTTACTATAAAATGATTATAAATATTGCCGGTACGTGCGCGCGCGCTTGTATGTGTAATATGCCGTATGTCTTAAATGATATAACGCGTTCTTCCTTACCAGCAACAGCCGGCTGTATCAGCTGATAAACGATATCTTCAGTATGAAAGCCAAAGTGTTTATGCTGACATACGTCTAACATTACGCATATAATAGAAATAGGATATACATTTTTTTACTTCTATCTGACATCATTTAGGATATACGTCGTTCTTTAAATTTTTTTAAGCTATTAATTTGCAGAACTAGAGGCCATGTCCGAGGGAAACACTTGTTTCAATAATTTTTTGTTTTTACATCAAGGCTAATTCAGATTTTGCGTAGAGTTTTAACGGTTTACGAGATAACGTAACTTGATTGAATCAAATTTGTTTCAGTCGTTATAGGTTGAGCAAATAAAGCTCTTATGCTCTTATGTAAATGCCTAACTTTATGTAAATGCCTAACTTTATATGTTGACACCAGTGCCGTAGTCCTCCAATACCGTTTACGTGAAATAACTAAAGAAACATTTGTATTTAACTTTTGTTGACTTGGGGAAGGGATTGGGAAATTTTAGTTGGTATAAATTTTTTACTTATTTACTTTTCCTTAGCTTTTTATACCTGAGGTTTCAAGGCGTTGTATCTTATCCATCATTTCCCATCACTTACTTTCCTCATATCACGTTACCAGTTGACGATTATATTCTGTTGTATATAAACTACATAATAAAATTGTCCTAAGGCTTTCACGTCCGCTGTCAGTTGTATAAGAAGAGTTTACCGGGGTGGTTGCCCGTGGTCAACGGTTTAATGCTAAACCAAACGTTTCGACAGCACCACTGGCTACCATCATCAGTGGAATTCAAAGAATTCAAGACCTCCTGAACGTAGGTTGTTATCGTCAGGCCCACAGTACTGTGGTAAAGGCTGAAGATGTCCCGCGATGCTACCTGTACTTATAAATTCAACAAGTCCCACGTACAGGTAAAAATTACACCTGATTAGCCAATCAGAATAGTGCACAGGTGCTCATGGTGAAGTTTCTACCTCATTCCTTGTTCTATTTTGTAATGTACGAGTACAATTTTTGCCGTTTCAAAGAAACTGCATTTCAGCATTGTGAATCTTGCCGCATTCCTTTTTGTCATGACCCACGCCTCACTTGCATATGTCAATATAGCTATTCCAATTGTCTTATAAAATTTAATCCTTGTGGTGTGTCTTGTTTTATTTCTAAGATTTCTATAAATCGTACTACAAATATTCCTAAATTTATTTATCTTCTCTTTTATATCATATTCAGATTCATAGCTTACTGTACAGACGAGGTATTTAAAATGGCTCGCTTGTGCTAAAGTGCTGTTGTTCATAACTATCTTAGTCCTCACTGGATATTTACCTTTAAAGGCTATGGATTTGATCTTTTTTACTAAAATTGTCAGTGAGTACTCTCTTGCTACTTCTTGTAGTTGAAACATAGTTCTTTGTAAATCTTTCTCATTTTCTTGAATAAGAACTATGTCATCCGCGTATAGCGGGGAACCCATACAAATTGATTTTTTAAGCTGTATTCCCGAAGTCACTATGGGTTTCCGTGCTCTCAACATGTCATCAATGTATATATGAAACAAGGTTGAGGAAACACAGCATCCCTGCCTAAATTGGAATGTCACCTGAGATCCTATCATTCGGATCCAGGATTACAGATGTACTTTTGTAAAGTATCTTAACTGAATTTATTAAATGCTGTAGATATCTTCTCTCCATAATACCTTTTGACGGTCTAATTATCAAACGCTTTTTCCAAATCAGCAAAAGCGATATGCGTTTCCTGATTATACTCCCGCCTTTTCTCTATTATCTATCGTAATACAAACAATGCATCCACAGTCGACATACCTTTTCTAAAACCCATTTGGCCTTCAAGAAGTAATGCATCTGTAATGAGTCCTAATCTCTGATTGAGAATACTTGTATGTATTTTGTATGTTGAGTCCAGCAAGCTTATTCCTATTTAATTATTTGCATGTGTTCTGTATTCTTTTTTATGTAATGAAATCACTTTTGCCCGCCTCCATTCTTTCGGAATTTTATTTTCCATCCAAATGTTATTTGAAAAATGGAGAATCGTAAATGCAATAATGTGCCACCATATTTTATTAACTCAGCATTTATTCCTTTAAGTCCTGGTGCCTTTCTACTATAGTTAACTTATCTTGACCTTTCCCACTGGGGTTGTATATAACCCTTATTATTTTCTATTGCGTTGTCAAAATATAACTGTCTATGATAGTTTTTCCATTCATTTTTCTCAATGATATTTTCATGAATCTTTTTTCTTTTAGAGCTATTCAATGTTTTCATCACGTTATATGCTATACTTTGTCTACCATACAAATCGTGTTCCATAGTGATTATGAAGAGTTCCCATGAGTCTTGACGGGCTTGTTTAATAATTCTCTTTGTTTCATTTCTTATTCTCTTGTATGCTTCTCTTGACTCTTCTGTTGGATATAATAAATATCTTCTAAAGCTATCATTTTTCCTCTTTACAGCAGTATCTATTTCTTCTGTCCAAATTCTCAGACCCCTCCTTCGTCTATACTTCTTTTTGCAGCCTACTGCTTCCTTAGCTGCTTGTATTATTATTTTCTTGATATTACTCCATTCCACCTCTATGTCTTCACTAGTAGGTATTACTGGAATGCATTCATTAATTCTGTTCTAATAAAGATTTCTGGTAATTTCAAGTAAGTATTTTATAAAATGTTTTTACGTTTAGTTTTAGTAAATTACGTTTTGTTTTACATTGATTGTGTTTGTGATGTATTGCTAACTTTGAAAGCCCGTGGCCTCAGTTTTCGGTGGTGGTATCTATTAAACTGCCACGCGGGTTTAATACCTAATTATACAGTAACGGTGTGATATATATATATATGTGTGTGTGTGTGTGTGTGCAGAGAGAGAGAGAGAGAGAGAGAGAGAGAGAGAGAGACAGACAGACAGACAGACAGACAGACAGACAGACAGTCAGACAGACAGACAGACAGACAGATAGACAGACAGACAGACAGATAGGTGCGTAAATGGGTCCTACAAGTTTGTTGCTTTCCGCACTTTCGTTTCCAAATTGCACTCTAATGTAAATAATATTTCATTCTCTGCTTTCTCTTGGCTTTTCAATTCCATCAAAAGGAACAGATTGGAAGTAAATACGTAATCACATCCGAAAAGCCACGGACCGAGAATACGTACATACGCACACTTTTTTATTATTGTTCTTTTCTTAGTGTGTAGATAAGACATGTTTTCTTTGCCGACTTAAGATATGTTTTGAGCATTATGCAGTATCGCTAGCCATTCTGGTTCCTTGTCTGGTAAAGTATTGGTTGACTCCTTTTGTTGATTTGATTCATTTTAGTTCAAGACCAAACAAACCAACCTGTTGGCCTTGGTTGGTTTTTGTTGAGGAGGTTTATTGTTTTATTCTTGTCATTATATTTGGATTTAATTCTTAATTTTGTTTTGTTAGTGTTTCCGATGGTTACATTTTTTTTTAAAGCTGTGTCTGAGTTTTTATTCATTTGTATTAGTTCAGACATTAATTTGTATTGTGTTTTATTGTATAAAAGTAGGTTTTCGAGATGTTCGTTTACCGCCTTTGCGCAGCATGTGTATTAGTGTCACGTTGCTGGTGTCTGGGAAGTTGTGTCATATGTGAATTGCATATGTTGTGAAATTCGTTTTTACTTCCATGTTCAATAAGCAAATGGAAGTATGGTGATGGCGAAAAAAATCATGTTCGAGATAAGTGCTGATTCTTATTATACTACCCCATGAAGAAAAGTAATTTTTCGAAAAGTCTCTGTGTGTGTGTCTGTCTATCTATCTGTGTAGATTCTTTTTTATGGCAAACGATAACAGCCACAAATTCAAAAAAAATCAAATAATTGTTTGCATAAAGCCCTGAATTATAGAGTTCTCAAGACCTATTGTTTTTGGTGAAGATCGGTTAAGGGAAAGGGGTAGTTTACCTGCAACGTTTTATGTTTTAACGAGGGTAATTTTTTCTATGACGAATGATACCTGCCGCACATTCAAAGAGAATAAAATAATTTTTTGCATACGTTCTTAAATTTTTAAGTACTCAAGGTTTGTTGATTTTGGTGAAGATCGGTTGAGGGAAAGAGGTAGTTTACCCGCAACACTTTATGTTTTAACAACGGTAATGTTTTCTATGACGAACGATAACAGCCGCAAATTCAATCAGAATCGAATAATTTTTTGCATATAGCCCTAAATTGTAGAGTACTCAAGACCAGTTGTTTTTGGTGAAGATCAATTAAGAGGAAGGGGTAGTTTACCAGGAACGTTTTATGTTTTAACAAGGGTAATTTTCCTTATGACGAATTATACCTGCCGCACATTCAAAGAGAATCAAATATTTTTTGTGTACGTTCCTGAATTGTAGAAAACTCAAGGCCTATTGATTTTGGTGAAGATCGGTTACGGGGAAAGGGGTAGTTTACCTGCAACATTTTATGTTTCAGCAAGAGTAAAGTATTTAATTTTGATAAATAAAGTATCCTGATAAGAAGATCATAATAATCCACTGTAGAAACGTAGATGAAATATCTATAAATGAAGAGGCTAGTTGAACGGGGTGGGGGTAATTTTCTATAAATGAAAATGATAGTTGAAGGGGTGGGGATAATTTTTATTTATATGTCATGTGTACTACGTTATCGGCAACAAAGAAGTAGTTTGTTGTTAAAATTCCTTCCTGGGTTGCTTGGGCTTGATCCAATGTTTTCTACAAAACCAGACGTTTCCGCAGTGCTATCGACTGCCATCATCAGTGAAAATTGAGTGCACTATCGTGAGGTGGTATACGTTATAACATTGCCAAACCCTGATCACATTTGATATAAAAAAGTATGTAAAAAATGCCAAGAAACAATATATTTTGATAGATAAATGATAACGAGAATGAAAGTAGTAAATATAATCAATAGTGAAGGAGGAAGAATACAACCAAAGGTGGTTACAAAACAAGAAAATACGAACTAGACTGACAGACAACTGACATTGACCCAACCCCAGAGATTGGCCAGATATTAACCAAAGTAAAGCGAGACAAGAAGACAGTGAAGAAAAAAGAAAATAAAAAATTACATGGCCATAACAATTAACTCACAAGATTGTTTTAAAAGAGCATAATTTTTTATTATTGTTAATAATTTATGTTTAAATTTTTATTAATGGTAACTTGTAAATGACAGTATCTCAGCAATTGTTATACATAAAAAACCATGTGTAGATATGATTGTATGTATATCCTTATCTATAGGTGATGTGTCAGCTGTTATGTTTAAAATTACACTCATACAGACAGGGAATAGAAATGTGTGCGTGATTCAATCAGAGAACAAATTGTATATCCTACTATATACTTTGGAACTTTTACTAAGATTATTTCAGCAGTATGTATATTATTTCAGCATTATGTGTTTGAAAGTATAAGGTTTTGGAGAGTTTATTTATTCGCTAATATTATTGCTGTTGCTACAGATGTAGTATGTTTCAATTAACACAATATATTTTAACATTATTAAATTGTTGTTATTATTACTAATTATGACATTTCAGACCAATTCTTATCACTTTAATGACAATATATACAAAGTTATGTTTTATTTGAAAGATGTATTTACAATACCATGTTGTTTGCATATTATAAAATGATATGTGACAGTCTGAAATTAACAAAAGAGACATGAACTCATTAGATACAAAAACTTTGTAATAATAGTGAGATCGTGAGAAATATAAGGGTAATTAGAGGTAGGTAGGGAGTGACAAAGATGAACAGTGAAGTGATAAGTGTAATAAAATAAACAGCATATAATATTAAGAAAAAAGAGTTAAACAAGTGTGACAAACCCAAAATATAAGCACATGTTAAATGAGCAATTAAGTTAAGTATATTAGACTAAAAGACACAGAATAATTGTGAATGTAAAAAAAAAAAAAAAAAGAAAAATATTATCTCAGTATAAAAATCACCAAGGTGATTACTGTTATAAAAGAGATGGTGTAGGTATAACACTCACCAAATTTGTTCATTTGTTAATTTAAAGAAAGAAGTTATTGGCTTAATGTTTAAGGCAATAAATACCAGAAGAAATAGTTTTACAGTAATATGTTAGTATGTTTTAAGTAAGTAAGGAATTTATAAAGAAAATAATAGCAATACCTTTATAAGAAATAATAGGCAAAATATATTAATTATGTGTAACGAAAGGGTGTGCTGAGTCAAATGATTCAGCGCGAGTTTATTGGCATTTTTTTTTGACGGTAAAGACAGTACAAAAGTTAATGTAATAAGGAGTGCTGCTCTCTACCCGCGGATAGGAGAGGCTACCGTTTTCGAATTTTCACTGTTTGATCCGTGTCGCCATCTGCTGAGATTTTGCAGCAGTTTTAAAAACAGTGCTGCGTCCTGGTGAGAATTTCCTTACAAACGGACAACGAACGGAAATTTTCTGTTAAGGTTTGTCTCAAAATCGAAGCCTAGCTGAGGACCTCGTAGAAAATCTCTTCGGTGGAGAGAGGTGTGAAAATCTAGCGTCTACTTCTTTTAAATATGAGATAAGTTTCTTAACGACTGCGGTAAGTTTTGATTTCGTTATATTAATTATATACTAAACTTTTAAAGGAGAAAACGTTTTTTTTTAGTAAGCTTGAGTAAGCCCCCACTTGTCGGAGCATGCATTGTGAGATGCGTGATTGTTCGTAAAGTTTTTATAAACCAATAAAACTTGATTATTGGAGTGTCAGAATCTCGGCTTTAATACCTAAAGTCCAATAACCACAATATATTTAATTTTACACTTTCATTAACACCGATGTAACGAGATTCGGTTGAGCACTTAACCTGTTACACAATGTGTCGTCATTAAGTGGTATAAAGTTTTGCTACAATGACAGTAAAACTTTATACAAATATAATTGGGAACTTACTCAGGCACGTTTTAAACGTAAATCATGTCTCATTCAAAGTAGTAGTATTCTCAGATTCTATGGAGTAAAAAACTATGTGTTTTTTTAAATAAATTCTGCGCCACGTGGTAACCTCAATTTCACTCAAAGTAATAAGTTCATAAGATGTTACAGAGCCAAGATAGATTATTGTATTGCAAAAGCAACTCACATTCAGTGAGGTTCAAGTTATAAAGCGTTATAAAGAATCATTGTTAGAGAACTTTTTAAGTAAGGCATGTTGGCCAAAATAATGTTACCAAGTTTTATTATGTACAACACAACTAGGTGTTGTTTTTATTTATGTATTTTGGAGGGTGTCCAAACAGTGGGGGCATTTGTGTGTGGTCTCTCACTAAAAATGTAATGTGTGACAATAGGGTTCACTGAACAGAGACAAGTCCTGCTGCCACTGAACGAAATGACATCTTAAAAGCTCCACACTCGACACCGAAGAGAACAACGGCCGCAACAACATGCCAATCATGAGATCGCCACGCTATAAATAAGATCATCCTTCTGGGCACATATAAGCAGGTGAAAAATATCCATTTATATTCACACGTAGAATCAACATGGCACCAGTTATACATAATCATAAGTTTTACCGTTCAAGTATACATTCATTTGGATCCCCAATTGATGGGACAGTTTAGTGTGAACACTAAGTATTAATTGTAAATTTCAATACATGTATAGTAAATTGTCAGTTCAGAGACTGGCATGTCTACAACACAGCATCCAACTTAGATTTCCACTCATTTCTTTATAGTACTTTCGCTACAGATTTAAAGTCAGTTTTGTTATTACCAATTTTCTCAAGTTTAATTTACTATGCATAAAAACATATATTTTCTATTATTTTTAAAATCTGGTTATGTCATTTGTATAAAAAGATTACTGGGGAGGTAGGTGTTATTTTAAATTAGTTTCAACCAAGCTGTGCATGTCGAAACACTTTTCAACTTGTTTGTCGAAACAAGGTTGTCGAAACAAGGTTGTTGAGACTGGTTATAAATTGAAGAAACATGTCCGTCTCTGACACACAAATGTATTTTTTTTTATATAAGGTGCTAATATTGTGCAATTTTTCCCTTTCATTAATTGGCCCTATTTTAGTCTATATAAATTCTTTATTTTAATCATGGTAACTGGGGGGCGTTAATTATTTTAAACATTTTTTATTTCTCACCTTAATTAAGTATTTTAGCGCTTAGCCACTTAGGCACTTGGTTTTAAATTTTAATGTCCTGGGGACATTTGTATGCAATACCTTATGATACACATGACGTGCAAGTAACCCACACCATGGGGGTACATTTATAGAAATAAATCTTTAATCCTAATTGGGATTCCTATAAAGAAGAAGTTTAGAATTTATATACACCAGAAGGCTAATATAAAAAAAGGGCGTGGCAAGAGACCTTTATGTATTTGTATACTATTGTATATGTAATTTGTCTTGTGGAACGTGTTATGTCTGTATATTTCTGTGTACATTTTGGGGGATATATATATATATATATAAATATTATGCATTGCTGTACTTTTGGTGGGATATAGGGATTTTATTATTATTAGAATTTATATACACCAGTAGACGAGTATTCTATCTCAATAATCGTGGCTGATCATTTCTTTATGAAAATTAATTATTTTATTTAACAAGTATTGTAAGTGTCACCTTTAAAGTTCATTTAAATTGGATGAATAATTATTTTAATTATTAATAGTAACTGTGAATGAAATTATTTACCTTCATCAATTTATATACTGCATTTTAAAAGAAACATATGATATAAATTTTATATTTTAAGAAATAGTTTAATGGGAGTTTTATTTTGAGGTTAATGATTATTTTACATTTTCAATTCATTGATGGTGACATAGCAATTATTTTCAGGGACTCAGTTAATATTTTTCAGGTGGCCTTGTTGAGAGGGTATACTTCTTTAGTTAACCATTTAAAAGGGGAATTCTAAATCACTGTTGTTTTTTGTTATTAATATTATGAGACAGAATAATAAAACCATTGTTAATTATTTAATTCTTGAGTTTTTATTGCAAGTCCCGTCTTACTGGATCCAGCGCAAATTTTAGCTTCTCTAGGCCTTAGCCTAGTTTTAATTAACTTGTAACCCCTCTTTACAAAAAGAAATATTCTTTTTGTTTTAACTACTCAAAATGAAGTAGGGGTTTCATTTGGTAGCATAGCGTGGTTAAAATTGGTAGATGGGTGGTGAAAATCTCATCCTTTAAGTTCACCGTGCAACACATCAGGGGATCCCAGAATGTGGTTGCAGATGCCTTATCCCGTATGTTTTCCCAACCCAGTGATGCCCAAGCTGAGCAACCCTGTTCCGTTCTTCTCGATTTTCCATTAGCCTTCACTGATGTGTTACCCCATCAGTTAAACGACGAAGGGCTGGGTCAAGTCATCCAAAATATTAAGCAGGGTAACGTACAGGCCCCTTATTTCTTGTCCAAGGGAGTCCTTTGCTGTCGAGAAAGAAAAGGACGAGCACCTAAAATTGTGCTGCCTAGCAAATTAGTGCCCATGGTCTTCAGTTATTACCATGATTCCCCAATCGGAGGCCACAAGGGAATTTCGAAGACCCTTTCCAGTATTAGGAAACATTTTATCTGGAAGGGCATGGATAGAGACATCGCGACGAGAGTAAAAAACTGTCATCTGTGTGGCTTGAGCAAGCCTGCCCAGAACACCAAACTAGGGTTGTTATCTTCTGAGGTGGCGAGCAGACCAATGGAAAAGTTATTTATTGACTACGTGGGGCCGTTCCCCCGTAGCAAGTCAGGTAATGCTTACCTGCTTGTTTGTGTAGATGCTTCTTCAAAGTTTGCCTGGCTACTGCCCTTACGGCAGGCAACCGCTCGTTTGACCATCAACGCTTTACAGAACCACGTTTTTCAGCATTTCGGTCTTCCGACCATCATTGTCTCGGACAATGGCCCGCAATTTATTTCAAACGAATTCAGGCGTATGTGTTTCGCCAGTGGCATCAAACACGTAACCACTTCCCCTTATTATCCACAACCGTCCCATGCGGAGAGATTCAATCGGAATCTCCTGTCCGCCTTGATTGCTTATCACGCTGAGCAACAAACCACCTGGGATCAGAATCTGAAGTGGTTACAATTAGCCTTCAACACGGCCAGACACGACAGTCATCAGGCCGTGCCCTTTGAAATTTTGTTTGGATTCTCGCCCGCACTCCCGTTGACCAACCTATGGGATATCGAAGATCTTCTGCCGCGGGAGCCCAATAATAAAACTGCGGAGAGATGGAAAATGGCTCGGAAGAATTTGCTGCGAGCGCACGAGCGGGTCCGTCGGCGTTATAATCAGGGGCGTATTCCAAACCCCTTCCGGATTGGTGACTGGGTCTATTGCCAAAGCCACCCACTCAGCTCTGCCGCCGACAAACGTGCTGCGAAGCTATGCTACCGTTGGTCGGGGCCATACCGAATCATAGGATTTACGTCACCGGTGACGGCCCGGCTGGGCGTACCGGGAGACAAACAAAAGTTGTTGACAAGCCACATTTCCAAACTTAAACGTTGTCGGGGGCTATCCAAAACGTTCGAAGGGGGATAGTCCCCGTAAAGATAGGACGGAGGTCCATGTTAAATGTGGAAGTCGTGTTCAGGCGAATGGGGCGAGCCTCAGTAGATCGGAATATCTACGTACGTAGGAATCTTTCTTTGGTCTTTAGCTCTCTCTCTCTTGTGCTGTATGCGGACTCTGATCAGGTCAGCATGCAGCACCCGCACACTTACATAATACATATCTTCTTTCGTCTCTTTCGTTTTCCTTTTGAATTCTGTTCTCCTGAGAGCAAGCTCTGCTGAGCCAACCCAACCACGACGTCCACTGGTATCTTTTGGGGAGAGGTACACTGCAGGGTACCCTCCTGGCATTTAACGTTGGGGCAACTATGTTGCCCTTTTGGGGTGAGGGTGTGCTGAGTCAAATGATTCAGCGCGAGTTTATTGGCATCTGCTGAGATTTTGCAGCAGTTTTAAAAACAGTGCTGCGTCCTGGTGAGAATTTCCTTACAAACGGACAACGAACGGAAATTTTCTGTTAAGGTTTGTCTCAAAATCGAAGCCTAGCTGAGGACCTCGTAGAAAATCTCTTCGGTGGAGAGAGGTGTGAAAATCTAGCGTCTACTTCTTTTAAATATGAGATAAGTTTCTTAACGACTGCGGTAAGTTTTGATTTCGTTATATTAATTATATACTAAACTTTTAAAGGAGAAAACGTTTTTTTTTAGTAAGCTTGAGTAAGCCCCCACTTGTCGGAGCATGCATTGTGAGATGCGTGATTGTTCGTAAAGTTTTTATAAACCAATAAAACTTGATTATTGGAGTGTCAGAATCTCGGCTTTAATACCTAAAGTCCAATAACCACAATATATTTAATTTTACACTTTCATTAACACCGATGTAACGAGATTCGGTTGAGCACTTAACCTGTTACACAATGTGTCGTCATTAAGTGGTATAAAGTTTTGCTACAATGACAGTAAAACTTTATACAAATATAATTGGGAACTTACTCAGGCACGTTTTAAACGTAAATCATGTCTCATTCAAAGTAGTAGTATTCTCAGATTCTATGGAGTAAAAAACTATGTGTTTTTTTAAATAAATTCTGCGCCACGTGGTAACCTCAATTTCACTCAAAGTAATAAGTTCATAAGATGTTACAGAGCCAAGATAGATTATTGTATTGCAAAAGCAACTCACATTCAGTGAGGTTCAAGTTATAAAGCGTTATAAAGAATCATTGTTAGAGAACTTTTTAAGTAAGGCATGTTGGCCAAAATAATGTTACCAAGTTTTATTATGTACAACACAACTAGGTGTTGTTTTTATTTATGTATTTTGGAGGGTGTCCAAACAGTGGGGGCATTTGTGTGTGGTCTCTCACTAAAAATGTAATGTGTGACAATAGGGTTCACTGAACAGAGACAAGTCCTGCTGCCACTGAACGAAATGACATCTTAAAAGCTCCACACTCGACACCGAAGAGAACAACGGCCGCAACAACATGCCAATCATGAGATCGCCACGCTATAAATAAGATCATCCTTCTGGGCACATATAAGCAGGTGAAAAATATCCATTTATATTCACACGTAGAATCAACATGGCACCAGTTATACATAATCATAAGTTTTACCGTTCAAGTATACATTCATTTGGATCCCCAATTGATGGGACAGTTTAGTGTGAACACTAAGTATTAATTGTAAATTTCAATACATGTATAGTAAATTGTCAGTTCAGAGACTGGCATGTCTACAACACAGCATCCAACTTAGATTTCCACTCATTTCTTTATAGTACTTTCGCTACAGATTTAAAGTCAGTTTTGTTATTACCAATTTTCTCAAGTTTAATTTACTATGCATAAAAACATATATTTTCTATTATTTTTAAAATCTGGTTATGTCATTTGTATAAAAAGATTACTGGGGAGGTAGGTGTTATTTTAAATTAGTTTCAACCAAGCTGTGCATGTCGAAACACTTTTCAACTTGTTTGTCGAAACAAGGTTGTCGAAACAAGGTTGTTGAGACTGGTTATAAATTGAAGAAACATGTCCGTCTCTGACACACAAATGTATTTTTTTTTATATAAGGTGCTAATATTGTGCAATTTTTCCCTTTCATTAATTGGCCCTATTTTAGTCTATATAAATTCTTTATTTTAATCATGGTAACTGGGGGGCGTTAATTATTTTAAACATTTTTTATTTCTCACCTTAATTAAGTATTTTAGCGCTTAGCCACTTAGGCACTTGGTTTTAAATTTTAATGTCCTGGGGACATTTGTATGCAATACCTTATGATACACATGACGTGCAAGTAACCCACACCATGGGGGTACATTTATAGAAATAAATCTTTAATCCTAATTGGGATTCCTATAAAGAAGAAGTTTAGAATTTATATACACCAGAAGGCTAATATAAAAAAAGGGCGTGGCAAGAGACCTTTATGTATTTGTATACTATTGTATATGTAATTTGTCTTGTGGAACGTGTTATGTCTGTATATTTCTGTGTACATTTTGGGGGATATATATATATATATAAATATTATGCATTGCTGTACTTTTGGTGGGATATAGGGATTTTATTATTATTAGAATTTATATACACCAGTAGACGAGTATTCTATCTCAATAATCGTGGCTGATCATTTCTTTATGAAAATTAATTATTTTATTTAACAAGTATTGTAAGTGTCACCTTTAAAGTTCATTTAAATTGGATGAATAATTATTTTAATTATTAATAGTAACTGTGAATGAAATTATTTACCTTCATCAATTTATATACTGCATTTTAAAAGAAACATATGATATAAATTTTATATTTTAAGAAATAGTTTAATGGGAGTTTTATTTTGAGGTTAATGATTATTTTACATTTTCAATTCATTGATGGTGACATAGCAATTATTTTCAGGGACTCAGTTAATATTTTTCAGGTGGCCTTGTTGAGAGGGTATACTTCTTTAGTTAACCATTTAAAAGGGGAATTCTAAATCACTGTTGTTTTTTGTTATTAATATTATGAGACAGAATAATAAAACCATTGTTAATTATTTAATTCTTGAGTTTTTATTGCAAGTCCCGTCTTACTGGATCCAGCGCAAATTTTAGCTTCTCTAGGCCTTAGCCTAGTTTTAATTAACTTGTAACCCCTCTTTACAAAAAGAAATATTCTTTTTGTTTTAACTACTCAAAATGAAGTAGGGGTTTCATTTGGTAGCATAGCGTGGTTAAAATTGGTAGATGGGTGGTGAAAATCTCATCCTTTAAGTTCACCGTGCAACACATCAGGGGATCCCAGAATGTGGTTGCAGATGCCTTATCCCGTATGTTTTCCCAACCCAGTGATGCCCAAGCTGAGCAACCCTGTTCCGTTCTTCTCGATTTTCCATTAGCCTTCACTGATGTGTTACCCCATCAGTTAAACGACGAAGGGCTGGGTCAAGTCATCCAAAATATTAAGCAGGGTAACGTACAGGCCCCTTATTTCTTGTCCAAGGGAGTCCTTTGCTGTCGAGAAAGAAAAGGACGAGCACCTAAAATTGTGCTGCCTAGCAAATTAGTGCCCATGGTCTTCAGTTATTACCATGATTCCCCAATCGGAGGCCACAAGGGAATTTCGAAGACCCTTTCCAGTATTAGGAAACATTTTATCTGGAAGGGCATGGATAGAGACATCGCGACGAGAGTAAAAAACTGTCATCTGTGTGGCTTGAGCAAGCCTGCCCAGAACACCAAACTAGGGTTGTTATCTTCTGAGGTGGCGAGCAGACCAATGGAAAAGTTATTTATTGACTACGTGGGGCCGTTCCCCCGTAGCAAGTCAGGTAATGCTTACCTGCTTGTTTGTGTAGATGCTTCTTCAAAGTTTGCCTGGCTACTGCCCTTACGGCAGGCAACCGCTCGTTTGACCATCAACGCTTTACAGAACCACGTTTTTCAGCATTTCGGTCTTCCGACCATCATTGTCTCGGACAATGGCCCGCAATTTATTTCAAACGAATTCAGGCGTATGTGTTTCGCCAGTGGCATCAAACACGTAACCACTTCCCCTTATTATCCACAACCGTCCCATGCGGAGAGATTCAATCGGAATCTCCTGTCCGCCTTGATTGCTTATCACGCTGAGCAACAAACCACCTGGGATCAGAATCTGAAGTGGTTACAATTAGCCTTCAACACGGCCAGACACGACAGTCATCAGGCCGTGCCCTTTGAAATTTTGTTTGGATTCTCGCCCGCACTCCCGTTGACCAACCTATGGGATATCGAAGATCTTCTGCCGCGGGAGCCCAATAATAAAACTGCGGAGAGATGGAAAATGGCTCGGAAGAATTTGCTGCGAGCGCACGAGCGGGTCCGTCGGCGTTATAATCAGGGGCGTATTCCAAACCCCTTCCGGATTGGTGACTGGGTCTATTGCCAAAGCCACCCACTCAGCTCTGCCGCCGACAAACGTGCTGCGAAGCTATGCTACCGTTGGTCGGGGCCATACCGAATCATAGGATTTACGTCACCGGTGACGGCCCGGCTGGGCGTACCGGGAGACAAACAAAAGTTGTTGACAAGCCACATTTCCAAACTTAAACGTTGTCGGGGGCTATCCAAAACGTTCGAAGGGGGATAGTCCCCGTAAAGATAGGACGGAGGTCCATGTTAAATGTGGAAGTCGTGTTCAGGCGAATGGGGCGAGCCTCAGTAGATCGGAATATCTACGTACGTAGGAATCTTTCTTTGGTCTTTAGCTCTCTCTCTCTTGTGCTGTATGCGGACTCTGATCAGGTCAGCATGCAGCACCCGCACACTTACATAATACATATCTTCTTTCGTCTCTTTCGTTTTCCTTTTGAATTCTGTTCTCCTGAGAGCAAGCTCTGCTGAGCCAACCCAACCACGACGTCCACTGGTATCTTTTGGGGAGAGGTACACTGCAGGGTACCCTCCTGGCATTTAACGTTGGGGCAACTATGTTGCCCTTTTGGGGTGAGGGTGTGCTGAGTCAAATGATTCAGCGCGAGTTTATTGGCATCTGCTGAGATTTTGCAGCAGTTTTAAAAACAGTGCTGCGTCCTGGTGAGAATTTCCTTACAAACGGACAACGAACGGAAATTTTCTGTTAAGGTTTGTCTCAAAATCGAAGCCTAGCTGAGGACCTCGTAGAAAATCTCTTCGGTGGAGAGAGGTGTGAAAATCTAGCGTCTACTTCTTTTAAATATGAGATAAGTTTCTTAACGACTGCGGTAAGTTTTGATTTCGTTATATTAATTATATACTAAACTTTTAAAGGAGAAAACGTTTTTTTTTAGTAAGCTTGAGTAAGCCCCCACTTGTCGGAGCATGCATTGTGAGATGCGTGATTGTTCGTAAAGTTTTTATAAACCAATAAAACTTGATTATTGGAGTGTCAGAATCTCGGCTTTAATACCTAAAGTCCAATAACCACAATATATTTAATTTTACACTTTCATTAACACCGATGTAACGAGATTCGGTTGAGCACTTAACCTGTTACACAATGTGTCGTCATTAAGTGGTATAAAGTTTTGCTACAATGACAGTAAAACTTTATACAAATATAATTGGGAACTTACTCAGGCACGTTTTAAACGTAAATCATGTCTCATTCAAAGTAGTAGTATTCTCAGATTCTATGGAGTAAAAAACTATGTGTTTTTTTAAATAAATTCTGCGCCACGTGGTAACCTCAATTTCACTCAAAGTAATAAGTTCATAAGATGTTACAGAGCCAAGATAGATTATTGTATTGCAAAAGCAACTCACATTCAGTGAGGTTCAAGTTATAAAGCGTTATAAAGAATCATTGTTAGAGAACTTTTTAAGTAAGGCATGTTGGCCAAAATAATGTTACCAAGTTTTATTATGTACAACACAACTAGGTGTTGTTTTTATTTATGTATTTTGGAGGGTGTCCAAACAGTGGGGGCATTTGTGTGTGGTCTCTCACTAAAAATGTAATGTGTGACAATAGGGTTCACTGAACAGAGACAAGTCCTGCTGCCACTGAACGAAATGACATCTTAAAAGCTCCACACTCGACACCGAAGAGAACAACGGCCGCAACAACATGCCAATCATAAGATCGCCACGCTATAAATAAGATCATCCTTCTGGGCACATATAGGCAGGTGAAAAATATCCATTTATATTCACACGTAGAATCAACATGGCACCAGTTATACATAATCATCAGTTTTACCGTTCAAGTATACATTCATTTGGATCCCCAATTGATGGGACAGTTTAGTGTGAACAATAAGTATTAATTGTAAATTTCAATACATGTATAGTAAATTGTCAGTTCAGAGACTGGCATGTCTACAACACAGCATCCAACTTAGATTTCCACTCATTTCTTTATAGTACTTTCGCTACAGATTTAAAGTCAGTTTTGTTATTACCAATTTTCTCAAGTTTAATTTACTATGCATAAAAACATATATTTTCTATTATTTTTAAAATCTGGTTATGTCATTTGTATAAAAAGATTACTGGGGAGGTAGGTGTTATTTTAAATTAGTTTCAACCAAGCTGTGCATGTCGAAACACTTTTCAACTTGTTTGTCGAAACAAGGTTGTCGAAACAAGGTTGTTGAGACTGGTTATAAATTGAAGAAACATGTCCGTCTCTGACACACAAATGTATTTTTTTTATATAAGGTGCTAATATTGTGCAATTTTTCCCTTTCATTAATTGGCCCTATTTTAGTCTATATAAATTCTTTATTTTAATCATGGTAACTGGGGGGCGTTAATTATTTTAAACATTTTTTATTTCTCACCTTAATTAAGTATTTTAGCACTTAGCCACTTAGGCACTTGGTTTTAAATTTTAATGTCCTGGGGACATTTGTATGCAATACCTTATGATATACATGACGTGCAAGTAACCCACACCATGGGGGTACATTTATAGAAATAAATCTTTAATCCTAATTGGGATTCCTATAAAGAAGAAGTTTAGAATTTATATACACCAGAAGGCTAATATAAAAAAAGGGCGTGGCAAGAGACCTTTATGTATTTGTATACTATTGTATATGTAATTTGTCTTGTGGAACGTGTTATGTCTGTATATTTCTGTGTACATTTTGGGGGATATATATATATATATAAATATTATGCATTGCTGTACTTTTGGTGGGATATAGGGATTTTATTATTATTAGAATTTATATACACCAGTAGACGAGTATTCTATCTCAATAATCGTGGCTGATCATTTCTTTATGAAAATTAATTATTTTATTTAACAAGTATTGTAAGTGTCACCTTTAAAGTTCATTTAAATTGGATGAATAATTATTTTAATTATTAATAGTAACTGTGAATGAAATTATTTACCTTCATCAATTTATATACTGCATTTCAAAAGAAACATATGATATAAATTTTATATTTTAAGAAATAGTTTAATGGGAGTTTTATTTTGAGGTTAATGATTATTTTACATTTTCAATTCATTGATGGTGACATAGCAATTATTTTCAGGGACTCAGTTAATATTTTTCAGGTGGCCTTGTTGAGAGGGTATACTTCTTTAGTTAACCATTTAAAAGGGGAATTCTAAATCACTGTTGTTTTTTGTTATTAATATTATGAGACAGAATAATAAAACCATTGTTAATTATTTAATTCTTGAGTTTTTATTGCAAGTCCCGTCTTACTGGATCCAGCGCAAATTTTAGCTTCTCTAGGCCTTAGCCTAGTTTTAATTAACTTGTAACCCCTCTTTACAAAAAGAAATATTCTTTTTGTTTTAACTACTCAAAATGAAGTAGGGGTTTCAAGGGAACATGGCAGAATTATATTAAAACTTAGAAATAAGTAAATTATGTATTAACATAGTATTATCAATTTTGGACTAAAACATTAATACATGACTTAGACCAATCTTGTAAGATATCAAACTAATCTTTGAAAGAAAATAGAAACATCTACGTAAAGATTACAACCATTAAAATTATCCCCAAGTAAATATAGCCATTATAAAATATTTATTCAAATTAAACAAAAAATTCAAAGTTTGATAACAATGTGTTTATTTTGAGATCGACCAGGTAGAATAATTACGTTACCATGGAAACTGTGGAGTAACAAGAAAAAATACCGTTAGATTTTTTTACTGAATGTATGACGCTTTAATGGTATAGACGCTAATTTTCGAGTGACCAAAATTGTCAATTAAAACATAGAAAATATCAAAAGAAGTTATTACTAAGTGTATACCAAGACATAAGACAAAGACTGGAACCATATTATTGAAGTTTGAGGCCAAATTAACGAAAAAAGAAAATAAATTACTACCAATTAAACTGGAAAAGATGCCTGATGTCCTGAACCCAACAAATTAAAGAAGATTATAGTATAACCCATGAATAACAGATCGTATGAATTCGCCATAACTACGGAAGTGATAAGTACCTCTTAAATTACCCAAAATATATAAATAAACTCACGTTAATTATCTCACTAAAGGTCGAAATCTCACTGAACTGAAATCAATTACTTTCAAAGATTAAAAAGAATACTAAGTCACTGACAATTTATAAACTAACCAATATAAACTGTTGTTAATGATCCATAACTTGTAAACACTTTTACTACACTGCGCTAAACAAATTATACCTACACAATATATTAGTTAAGTTTACTTGATGTAAGGGTGTGTATTTTTATTGTTTTTAAACTTTTGTAATCCTTTGAACGTAACCTCAAGAACCTATGACAAACCAACATTAATAACTTGTATACAATTTTCAACAGACGCCATCATTAACGTCTGGTTATCAATTCAAATATCGATTGTCAAACCCTGTAATTGTCTCATATAAACAACCGGAGCATTTGTATTAGAATAATTTGTATTAAATGAATAACAATCACTAATAAAAAATGTGTAAGTATTGAGTGTAACCACGGTGTTATAATTTCATTAGGAGGTGCACAATATTTTATGTACATTTTAGCAGATGACTAACGATTTACACAGCCCACGCATCGAACTGCTGTGTGCTCCAGTGGGCCTAGCTGGCGGAAATATTTGAATTATTCAAACCGCCTGAGCTGCGCTGGTCATACAACTTTGAATTTTATTTTAATTGTTTTAAGAAAACAATTTGGCGCCACCGGGATTTTCATACCCCTAATGAACATCAGGTAAGAACATCAAGACCTGGTTATTTGTACGTTCGCAACGAACGAAATCTACAGAAGTTGCACGCATTTGAACTACGGATCGAGAAGACACATACACCCATTACACACAAATTGTACATTATCCACATTTTGCAGAATAAAACGGTAGCCGTTCACACGTATACATTACAAAGTGGCGCGCCAACTAGTAGGGCTAGAATAATAAAGAAATTACACAATTAAACCCTATAAATTCTAGCGGCGATTACGAAAGGTTACAATATGCACACCAGAGGAGTGTCGAAAAAATTGGCAAAGGAGAAGGAGATGGAAGAAAACAGAGGGGAAGAAGAGGAAGGAACACCGATTGAAGAAGTGGAGACAGTAATAACCACAACAGAACCAAGCCAAGACGAAGAAATGGAAACACAGGCTGGAGATAGGGGGGAAGCCAGAGGAGGAATGGATTTACAAAAATTATGGGAGTTGATTAATGGAAAATTAGACAAGAATGAGGAGAGCTTGAAGGAGATGAACAATAAATTCGACAAGAATGAGGAGAGCTTGAAGGAGATGAACAATAAATTCGACAAGAATGAGGAGAGCTTGAAGGAGATGAAGAAAGAAACCAGTGATAATTTGAAACAGATCAATGAAAAAATAGTGAGTACTAAGGAAGAATTGAGGAAAACAGTCAACCAAAATAATGAAACACTACAACAACGATTGCTGGAGGAAATTCAGCAAAGAAACGAAGAATTAAAGGAAGAATTGAAGGAACAGCTGAAGAAGGACCACGAGAAAAATAAAGAAGAAATGAAGCTGCAGATGGCACACCAATTAATGGAGTACCGAGAAGAAGCAAAACAGCAGATTACGGAAATCAATGACAAATTAGAGGAAACGCTGGAGAAGCTAGAGAATACCAACGAAAATGTTTCTGGAGTCCGCAAGGAAGTACTCGATAAAATGAACCGTCTCGAAGGAGAAAATAAGAGAAGAATTGAGGAAGATCATGAAGAAACAGTCAGAAGATGTACCCAGATAGACCAGGACATACACCAAGTCCGGGAAGAAAACCAGAAAGAGGTAGCAGCTGTACGAACAGACTTGGGAGAACGAATGGAAGGAGTTTACAGTAACTTAAATAAAGTAGATAGCAAAGTAGACAAAAACCAACAGAGGATTGACGAAATGCGCAGAATAGAAGAGTCATTACGGGAAGAAGTGGATGCCTGGCGTGACCGACCATGTAATAATAATCATGTCATGAACACAGACAACAGAGATACCATCAATTTCCGTAATTATAAAAGAAACCCTATTGAATTCTTGAAGAGGGTAGAAGAGTTAATCCTCAAGAATCGAGAGACTCGATGGACTACAATAAGAGGGATGTTGGACGAAATGTTCAAGGAGACATACGACAACTGGTGGACTGCCACTTGACCAGACATCCAAAACCTTCAAGACTTTAAGACTCAGTTCAAGGCTAAATACTGGTCTGAGTCAACTCAGAATATGGTCCGCAATAACCTGAGCAATGGAAGGTATGAAAACCAGAATGGACAATCCCTTACCTCCTACTTCTTGGGGAAAATCTGCATGGCCAGGAATTTGGAGCCACGTATACCTGAAGAGTGTCTGGTAATACAGTTGTCTTACCACTACGACGATGCCATCCAAAAGGCACGGATGTACAGCCAGGTAAAGACCATCCAAGATATGGCTAGCTTACTAGAAAGCCATGAACATGAGTGGCAGTACAGGAAAAATAGAGGGTACAGTTTCAGAAATAATAGAACCAATGAGGGACAATTGTCACAGAATCAACAGGGAGATACTAAACCACCGATAAATAACCCTAACAATTACCAAGGGAACACACGGGGCAATAACGCGCCCAGAAATTTTAACAGAAGTGGAAACCATAATAATAACAACTTCAGGAACAACCACAGGGGTAATTTCCCGTCGAATGGTTACAACAACAATTATCGCCCTGGAAACAACAATAATCAGAACAATAATCCAGGATACCGGCCACAGGTAAATTACATAAGGGGGCAAAGACAAAGGAGCCCAAGAAGAAACTATCCCTCATCTAACTATCGGCGAACGTACTATAACCAGGTACCCGATACGAGAAGTCACCCATTCGAAGAAGATCACAGGCACAGCGTGGATAACCGGAATAATCAACAGGAGCCGAACGCTAACCAACCATCAAACACTACTGATGTTGGGGGCAATGAGGTCAACCCTCATTTAAACGCTTAAGGCCAGTGAAAACTGCGGACAGCCCATCACTGGACCAATCTCTGGGTGAATATAAGACAACACATGACAAGAAGATCACAATAATATGTACTAATTATTTGAAAAATATAAGGGACGATTTGATCGAAGAAAATGATAACATGATGCCCATTAGAAACAATGAAATAGTGTATGTGAGTGCCCAAATAAATGGAATTCTATAAACCATAATGATCGATACAGGGTCTAATGTCTCCCTGATCGACCAAATAGAATTAAATAGACTACAGCAGGGAAGTAGTGTACCCATATCAACCCTGCCCATAAACAATATAACTATCATTGGTGCTACCGGCCGACAAAACAAAACCGTCCGGAAACAAGTATCCTTGGAACTTAATAGCAAAGGTATAATAGTAACTATGCCATTTCTTGTTGCCAGCGGCCTACCTTTCTCATTACTTGTTGGATGTGATGTACTCAGACAACACTCTGCCATAATTAACCTGCGGCAGGGAGAAGTATCACTAACCACAGAACAAGGAATATGGTCAGCCGATATAGTGAATGGTGGCAACTTACCATTGATAACAAACCACTATAACATGATCCAAAACAATTATTGCCGACAATCACCCGAAAGAATATTGACAGATTGGAAGAATGAAGAATTATGGTGAAGCAAGCTGGATGAGATCAGAAACTTCCAACGAGAAGAACAAGATCCACAGATTAGTGTGCAACAGTCAGAGGAACTCATAAGTATATACAACAGATATAAACACATTTTTTATGACGCTCCAGGCAAAGTAAAGAATTATCAATGCCGAATACGATTTAAAGAGCCCGTTGACTTCAAGAAAAAATCTTACCCCATTGCTTACTCACAAAGAAATGCAGTGAGGGCAGAAATCAATCAAATGATGGAAGACGATATCATTGAATTAAGTCAATCACCGTATACAAGTCCAATAGTGGCGATACCAAAAAAGGACGGAAAGGTGAGAATCTGCCTCGACGCCAGAGAAATTAATAAAATGATAGTGAACGATAGAACATCACCGGGTGAAATAGAAGAAATCCTTAAGAAGTTCCACGGTATAAAATACATTAGCTCTTGGGATACGGTATGTGGCTACTGGCAGGTGGAGCTACATCCGAACAGTAGACAATACTTAGCATTCCTGTTCGATGGGAGGAACTATCAGTTCAAAAGACTGCCATTTGGACTGATAAATTCGGTCGCAGTATTTGTTAAATGTATGGACCAAATACTGGGACAAGATGTACTGAATTTTACCACCGTGTACGTAGATGATCTGTTAATAACATCATCAAATTGGCAAGAGCACTGTGCCAGAGTGGAAACCGTACTAAAAAGATTATCAGATAATCACGTAACCCTTAAGCTGGACAAGTCAAAGTTTATAGCCCGAAAAATACAATTTCTAGGATTCAATCTAGCAGAGGAAGGCATATCTCCTTCGTCAGAAAAAGTTGAGGCGATACAACGATTCCCCACGCCAAAAAACAAAAAACAACTTCAATCCTTCCTGGGAATATGCAACTATTACCGTAAATTTCAAGATAATTATTCCAAACTAACAGCAAAATTCAAAAAACAATTATCAGTCAAGGACAAGTGGACTTGGGGGTCCGAACAAGATGAAGTATTTAACCAAATAAAAGAAAAGTTCTTGAACACCGTGATCTTACATCATCCAGACTTCAAAAAGCCATTCTTCATGAACTGTGATGCGAGTGATGTCAGTGTAGGTGCGGTATTATACCAAGAAGATGAGAAGGGACAGCATATGGTTATTAGTTTTGCAAGCAGAATTTTAAATGGATGCGAACGAAATTATCACGTCACGGAGAAAGAACTACTTAGTGTCGTGTTCGCCTGCAACAAATTTAGGACTTATATTCTGGGATACGATATAACAGTGAGAAGTGACCATAGATCCATATCATTCCTTAAGCAGTGTAAACTCAGCCACGGAAGATTAACTCGATGGATATTGTTGCTACAGGAATATCACATAAACTGGGAGTACATCCCAGGGAAGCAAAACGTAGCTGCGGACATCTTATCCCGTATAAACGTCCAGCAACAAACTTTCGAGGGGGAGAAAGAACAATTAGTTAAGGTGTATAACATTATTAAAAACAGAGTAGATCTAGAAAAAATAACCCAAGAAATAAGAAGATGTCAAACTGTGGATCCAAAAATAATGAGTATCCGGGGGAGAATGTTAAAAGATGAAGAAACCATTCTACAATATTATAAAATACATGACAACTTGCTATTTATTAAAAACAATCCTGCAATCGGAGAATGGAAACTTGTAATACCATCTATAGTGGAGGAACAATTGATACTAGACTACCACATTAGATACGGCCATATGGGAGCGGTAAAGGTGATAAAAGCTTTACAGGAACAAGTTTACATCAAAAATATTTATCGAAAAGTAAACAAAATCATTCAAAAATGTGATATTTGCCAAAAGGTAAAATGCAATAATCCAAAAAAGGAAGGTATGATGATACCTATCACATCAAGTCAGAAATTAGAAAGGGTATTCCTTGATATATGTGGTTCGTTTCCTATCAGTGGAGGAAGACACAGATATAAATTTATAATCATTATGTTTGACCACTTCACCAAGTATACAAAGTTGTACTCCATTAACCGTGCAACAACAAAGAAAATAATTGAGATTATATTAACCAAGTTTATACCAGAAGTGGGAAGACCGACGGCCGTTATAACAGATCATGGAACCCAATTTAAGGGAAATCTTTGGAAAAATAAGCTCTGTGAACATAATATTAAAACTTACAAAACATCCGTTTATCACCCAAGCAGCAACCCAGCTGAAAGGGTACTCAGAGAAGTGGGTCGTATACTGAGAACCTACTGCCACGATAAACAAAGAGAATGGCACAATTATGTGAAATCCACTGAAGAATTTATAAACTTAGCTTACCACGACTTTACAGAAGCTACCCCATACACAATGATGTTTGAGCGGCCACCGCCTAGAGAGATAACTGATATGATCCAATTCCCCACCAACACCGAATATCAATTCGAGAAAAAAAGATTCTATAACAGAATAGCCGAAAAGGTAGAGCAACAAAAGAATAAATACGCTAAGAACCAGAAAAAGACTATTAAGTACGAGGTAGGAGAAAGGGTACTGTTAAAAAACAGAGAATTACCCAGCTCCATAGAAGGCATCACTAGAAAGTTACTATTATTATACGTGGGACCATACACTATAACAAAAGACAAGGGCAATAACACTTACGAGATCACTCACCCCGTCACCAAGAAAATAAAGGGGGTATACAATCAAGCCTCAATTAAGAAATTTTATGACAATCAACAATAACTGTAAAAAAAAAAAAACAATTTAAAGTAAAAAACCAACAAAAATACTTTAAATAAAGAAAAAAAAAATAACGTGACAAACAAACAAGTCTGCCAATGTCATAAAGAAAAGATCTCTAAAGAATGTCAAAATTCCAAAACATTCGTAAGTACAGCTTACACTAAGCATTAGAGAAACCATTATGATGAATAAAAAATTGTAAAAAATCAAAGAAGATATGTAAGAAAAGCTTACCCAAATATCTCAATAATATTTTAGAACAAGTAAAAATGGAGAGATAAAAGTCACAAGGCATTCAGATAAAGTAAGAGCAACCAACTTACTACAATATTTAAATAAAAATTAACAATAGAGGAGTGTAGTTACAAAACATTCCTACAAAATAAGGTTAAATTACCATAATATTTAGCCAAAAAATGAGGCATAAAAAGCATAACATACTGTAAAGGAATAAGCTACAAAAAATTCCTAACTAGTAAGAAGCCATAACTTACTATGATATTTAAAAATTATGAAAAAAAAAAAAATATATATATCAATCAAAATGATCAGCTTCCACAACTATTTAGAAAGAGGGGAAGTAAAATTACCCAAACCAATGATCACAAAACAATATAAATGAAATCAACATTCTAAGAGTCATAATGTGAGATGAGATGAAACAAAGAGTAATTAAAAATGAATAAAAATGTGAATTGTATCAATAAAAAACAATGTATCAAATAGTATCTATAAAGAAAGATGGAACAATATATGACTCGAACTGAGCAATAATGAAGTATAAAAGTAAAAGATTCCCAACAAATATTATGATTATGATTATTATTATTATTATTTTGAGTCACGAGTTGACTATATTTAAGAATTATTAATTGAGATTGTCTGTTGAATGAACCAGCAATCATTTTACTGAGCAGGGATGATGTTCCCCTGATATCAGTATAAGAGTAGTTTTGATGAAAAATAAGATTTATAGGGAATAAGTTATAATAAAAAATTCAATAAGCCAGTTCGCAATGTGAGAAAATAATGAAGAAAAGACTAAGAAGAATGGAAATAAAAGATACCGAATTAATTATAAAAAATGAATGAGAAGCAGGAGAATTTGAAAAAAAAAAAAAAAAATTTTGACACGATACCATTGATAATTTCATCAAACTTAAACTCACGTTTTATAAAATGATCAATTTTGGTGGAAGGGCATTATATAACATTGCCAAACCCTGATCACATTTGATATAAAAAAGTATGTAAAAAATGCCAAGAAACAATATATTTTGATAGATAAAGATAACGAGAATGAAAGTAGTAAATATAATCAATAGTGAAGGAGGTAGAATACAACCAAAGGTGGTTACAAAACATGAAAATACGAACTAGACTGACAGACAACTGACATTGACCCAACCCCAGAGATTGGCCAGATATTAACCAAAGTAAAGCGAGACAAGAAGACAGTGAAGAAAAAAGAAAATAAAAAATTACATGGCCATAACAATTAACTCACAAGATTGTTTTAAAAGAGCATAATTTTTTATTATTGTTAATAATTTATGTTTAAATTTTTATTAATGGTAACTTGTAAATGACAGTATCTCAGCAATTGTTATACATAAAAAACCATGTGTAGATATGATTGTATGTATATCCTTATCTATAGGTGATGTGTCAGCTGTTATGTTTAAAATTACACTCATACAGACAGGGAATAGAAATGTGTGCGTGATTCAATCAGAGAACAAATTGTATATCCTACTATATACTTTGGAACTTTTACTATGATTATTTCAGCAGTATGTATATTATTTCAGCATTAT
The DNA here is from genome assembly GCA_034769895.1 of Magicicada septendecula. Classification (NCBI taxonomy): domain Eukaryota; kingdom Metazoa; phylum Arthropoda; class Insecta; order Hemiptera; family Cicadidae; genus Magicicada; species Magicicada septendecula. The sequence continues at coordinate 104,495,785 of CM068375.1, forward strand.
GTGTTTGAAAGTATAAGGTTTTGGAGAGTTTATTTATTCGCTAATATTATTGCTGTTGCTACAGATGTAGTATGTTTCAATTAACACAATATATTTTAACATTATTAAATTGTTGTTATTATTACTAATTATGACATTTCAGACCAATTCTTATCACTTTAATGACAATATATACAAAGTTATGTTTTATTTGAAAGATGTATTTACAATACCATGTTGTTTGCATATTATAAAATGATATGTGACAGTCTGAAATTAACAAAAGAGACATGAACTCATTAGATACAAAAACTTTGTAATAATAGTGAGATCGTGAGAAATATAAGGGTAATTAGAGGTAGGTAGGGAGTGACAAAGATGAACAGTGAAGTGATAAGTGTAATAAAATAAACAGCATATAATATTAAGAAAAAAGAGTTAAACAAGTGTGACAAACCCAAAATATAAGCACATGTTAAATGAGCAATTAAGTTAAGTATATTAGACTAAAAGACACAGAATAATTGTGAATGTAAAAAAAAAAAAAAAAAAAAATATTATCTCAGTATAAAAATCACCAGGGTGATTACTGTTATAAAAGAGATGGTGTAGGTATAACACTCACCAAATTTGTTCATTTGTTAATTTAAAGAAAGAAGTTATTGGCTTAATGTTTAAGGCAATAAATACCAGAAGAAATAGTTTTACAGTAATATGTTAGTATGTTTTAAGTAAGTAAGGAATTTATAAAGAAAATAATAGCAATACCTTTATAAGAAATAATAGGCAAAATATATTAATTATGTGTAACGAAAGGGAACATGGCAGAATTATATTAAAACTTAGAAATAAGTAAATTATGTATTAACATAGTATTATCAATTTTGGACTAAAACATTAATACATGACTTAGACCAATCTTGTAAGATATCAAACTAATCTTTGAAAGAAAATAGAAACATCTACGTAAAGATTACAACCATTGAAATTATCCCCAAGTAAATATAGCCATTATAAAATATTTATTCAAATTAAACAAAAAATTCAAAGTTTGATAACAATGTGTTTATTTTGAGATCGACCAGGTAGAATAATTACGTTACCATGGAAACTGTGGAGTAACAAGAAAAAATACCGTTAGATTTTTTTACTGAATGTATGACGCTTTAATGGTATAGACGCTAATTTTCGAGTGACCAAAATTGTCAATTAAAACATAGAAAATATCAAAAGAAGTTATTACTAAGTGTATACCAAGACATAAGACAAAGACTGGAACCATATTATTGAAGTTTGAGGCCAAATTAACGAAAAAAGAAAATAAATTACTACCAATTAAACTGGAAAAGATGCCTGATGTCCTGAACCCAGCAAATTAAAGAAGATTATAGTATAACCCATGAATAACAGATCGTATGAATTCGCCATAACTACGGAAGTGATAAGTACCTCTTAAATTACCCAAAATATATAAATAAACTCACGTTAATTATCTCACTAAAGGTCGAAATCTCACTGAACTGAAATCAATTACTTTCAAAGATTAAAAAGAATACTAAGTCACTGACAATTTATAAACTAACCAATATAAACTGTTGTTAATGATCCATAACTTGTAAACACTTTTACTACACTGCGCTAAACAAATTATACCTACACAATATGTTAGTTAAGTTTACTTGATGTAAGGGTGTGTATTTTTATTGTTTTTAAACTTTTGTAATCCTTTGAACGTAACCTCAAGAACCTATGACAAACCAACATTAATAACTTGTATACAATTTTCAACAGACGCCATCATTAACGTCTGGTTATCAATTCAAATATCGATTGTCAAACCCTGTAATTGTCTCATATAAACAACCGGAGCATTTGTATTAGAATAATTTGTATTAAATGAATAACAATCACTAATAAAAAATGTGTAAGTATTGAGTGTAACCACGGTGTTATAATTTCATTAGGAGGTGCACAATATTTTATGTACATTTTAGCAGATGACTAACGATTTACACAGCCCACGCATCGAACTGCTGTGTGCTCCAGTGGGCCTAGCTGGCGGAAATATTTGAATTATTCAAACCGCCTGAGCTGCGCTGGTCATACAACTTTGAATTTTATTTTAATTGTTTTAAGAAAACAATTTGGCGCCACCGGGAATTTCATACCCCTAATGAACATCAGGTAAGAACATCAAGACCTGGTTATTTGTACGTTCGCAACGAACGAAATCTACAGAAGTTGCACGCATTTGAACTACGGATCGAGAAGACACATACACCCATTACACACAAATTGTACATTATCCACATTTTGCAGAATAAAACGGTAGCCGTTCACACGTATACATTACAACGTTAGTGATCACAGTGCTGTGGTTAAGGCTGAAGAAAAAAGTAGTTTCTATGGAAATAGTTCATTTCGAAAAGTATTTTAAATATAAATCTTAGAACATGGAAGTCATGTATGGTTCTCCATACCGATATTTTAGTTTTGGTTTTTTGAGCAATTTAATGTTTAAAGTATCGAATTGCTTTTTTTGACCTATGCAAATTTGTTGCCTTTGCATTCTACTTTGAGACTTTGATGTTTAGTGGATAATTATTCACTCGTACAAACGCACGCACGAACGCGCGCCCACAGACAATGAGCTGTTAAGTTCTACTATATTGTTATTGCTTATTTCTTATGCTACTTCAACGTCTGAATTTTTAATAGTTTGGTAAGATTCTTCGTGGTGTTTATATGTAGGCCTATTGAATGCAGCCCATTTCTTTGTGTTGCTGATATTATTGTTTTTTGTTTCTTTTGTAGTGGATTCTTAAATGTGCTGTTTTTATTTTATGTTTTATTTTATTTCCTATATGGCTGATTATATTTTTTGTGACAGTTTCCTTCTGGAATTCTACATATTTATTTCATTCTAGTTTCCTGTAAATGTAGGGGTTGCTTATACATTCTACTAAAAAGTTAATGAAAAGTTACCATTTTCTGCCGTGGTGGATGGTTTTAATTGTAAGGAATGATAAAACTAATTCAGGTAGGGTTTTGTGCATATTATAATTAGATATGGTTTACGGAAACAGTTGTATCTAATTGATTTTGTCGTATTTTATTTATTATGTCATATGTATGTTCTTTAGATGTTTTGATTTTTCAACTGTGTATGTATAACATGTGGTTTTTGTTTTTAGAAACATACAGATCAGAACCAACATGTCTTATCCATATGCCACTGGGATAACATGTTATGAATCTAGCTTCAATGTGATCTAAAAATTGTTTCGGTAATTATACTGGATGAAGATCTGGTACTGTAGCACTTGGATAAACGTCTTGAATAACAGCAACAAAAACATCAATTAATAGCACATATTTATAATCAGAATTTAGTTAATTGTTTTAATATTTGCTTAATACTACTCACTCCTTTTTAAATTTATAAAACATAACTTTATCAAAGTAAATCCTCAAAGATGGAAAAATGATTATCTGGAAAAATTAAAAATATATAAACACACAATACGCTAAAATAACATATTAATTAATGAGGAATTTCAATTCAATTAAAATTTAATTCTAAGGTTGATTAAGCAAATGATTAATAAATTTACACAATTTATAGACGTGTAATCTATATGTATTTATATATATTTCCCTTTCAGTGTACAACCTGTTTTTAAAACAATTGAATTTGTAAATGTTTTTCTTCCAACATTAATATAATACATTAATAAGTTATTTATTACATACATGTGTATATCATAACACACACACCCTTTAAGTTAGGATGGGTTGTCCGCTCGTCTGTCTGTATAATACCAAACACGTTTTGGATTGTTGTGTTGGCACAGGTGCTGTAAAATACTAATTAAAACGAATTAGGTGTTGCAGGCAAGCAGTGAATGCAAACAGATGTATTTGTTTGAGATTTCAGAATCGCGCAGATCAACACCTGAATCAACTACACGCTAATTAACTTTTTGTATCCAATTACGCCTCCCGTGTGGATCGTAAAACATAATTTCCGTCAGACCCTTTGCAAAAATTTTGTTTCTTGGGTACAAGGATCAGGCGCTAGATGAGCAGTAGATTGTAATTCATGAAATATGTCTGAATCACACACACGCAGGGGCGCGCACGCACGGACACAAATGCGCTACTAACACGCGCACGTTTTTTTGTAGGTTTCCACAGTCAGAAGAATTAATATTTATTCTTCGGATATGTCTGTAGATGTTTCTTACACTCGATATTTCGACGAGAGTGTGGCTTTTGTCCAGGTTTAGCTCCTTTCCATTTTGCCCGGCGAGCTATTTTGACTTTTCTGTTTGGTTCACAAAAGGTACTCTTATTGTTATGCTGTACTTAATTTTAACTGTCGGTGTGTGGGAGTGAAGAAAATGACACAATGAAAGCGGTATGTGTCATCACTGACGCTCAAACTGTGGGCGATTGTGAATCTACAAGGTTTATCTCGGTTTGTGTTCTGTTCCGTCGGTGACGGTGGCTAGTGTCCATATATGAGTCACGTAAACCGTAGAGTTACGGAATTTTGAAGATATCTTCAAATTTTGTGGGATGTTTGGTTCTTGTGTGATGTGTTAGGCAAGGGGCCTTTACACATCTCATCTTTTCGTTTCTTCTTTCCGCAACTCTTCGGTTCACGAGGCTCATAAATGAACTGTTTCAATTAGCACAGGTTTTTTAATACACACCAAGTTTCTTAATAAGTGATGGATATCCTGAAAAATATTGGATTAGATGGAAAAGATCTAAGAATAATAGCTACACTGTATTGGAACCAATCTCCAGTGGTTAGAGTAGATAAAGAGAAAACTGCAGAGATACAGATTCTGTGTGGAGTAAGACAAGGATGTATGCTTTTGTTCAACATCTATTTTAGAATGTATTTTAGAGAAGCTTTAGGTGATTGCGATGTGGCAATCTCTCTGAACGGTGAAATAATAAATGACATACGTTATGCGGATGATACCGTCATATTCGCAGATAGCTTAGAGGGGCTGCAAAACTAATGAATGACGTGACAGAAAACAGCCGTAGATATGGTCTACACATCAGTGTTAATAAAACGAAGCTAATGGTTGTATCTAAGAACAAGTTTACAAACTGCACCCTTAATATAAACCAAAGGCCAGTTGAACGTGTAAGCAAACTTATATATCTTGGTATTAGTCAATGAACAATGAGACCACTCTCAAGAAATAAAGAGCAGAATTGAAAAGGCAAAAGCAGTATACACTAGGATGCGCAGTTTATTTAAAAGTCACGATTTAACAATAAACAAAAAGATGAGACTTTTTCGCTGCTACGTATTATCGGGCCTCATCTACGGTGTAGAATCTTGTGCTTTGACTGAAGCCACAACTAAAAAGTTGGAATCTTTTGAAATGTGGCTATACCGTAGCATACTGAGCATTTCATGAACAGCACATATAACTAATGTTGAAATTCTTAGAAATATGAAGAAAGAAAGGGAAGTTATTAACACAGTGAAGATAAGAAAGCTTCAGTATCTGGGATATCTCATGAGAAATGAACAGAGATTTTACTTATTGCAGTCCATAGTACAGGGAAAAGTACTTGGAGAGAGAGGAGTTGGGTGACCGAGAATCTCATGGCTGAGAAATTTAAGGACCTGGTTTGGCATGAATACAACTGACTTATACTGTGATCAGTAGGCGTACAGAAAATAAAAATAATCTGATATCCAACATCCGAAACGGATAGGAACTATCAGAGGAAGAAGAATTTTCTCAATACAAGAATCAAAAAGTAATGAGACTGAATTTTTTATCACTAAGTGGCAACACTGTAAAAGCTATATTCAATAGAATATAGCATATGGCAGCTATAGGCCTAACTTTTGATTACATTTATAAAAATGTCCGACATCTTCATCTTAGCAGATCTGACTATACCGTATTTTTTGTAACTGTGGGTTTACTCGTGTCGCAAAAATCAGGTGTGGCCACATTACACCCTGAACGCAACTTGTTAATCCACCTAACTTGTTAAATGTTTCTTCTGTACTGTCTCAAAATCTGACACAAAATTTGATTGCACAGCGTTGCTCAGTATTACTGAGCACGATTTTTCTACACAAACCGTTTTCATAACGTAACAAAAACTAAACGTGGAAATCTTATAGTGCATATTTCACAAGAAAAGCCAATTTGTTTTTATCACTTCCTGCAATCCCAGGAAGTGATTCGGATAATAACAACATTTATTGGCATAACTAATTTTAATTTTGGTTCGTCCTTCTACGATGAGCCATCCTCAGTATCTAAACTGATATTTACAACGTCTAAGCGATGGGTCATTTCTTACGGGTGGATCCTTTATTCGGACTGCTTCCATAGTAATGTTTTCCTCGCTTGATGTGTCGTTCTCTGGAATCTGGAATCGCCCTCAGAAGCTGTGAGTGGCGGTTGAAAGGCCCTGTTGATTGGCGGTTGCTAGGTCTTTCAACCACCACTAACTTGTTTCTGAAGACGACCAGGAGGTCAAAACGTCAAGCGAGGAAAATACTACGATGGAAGCAGTCCGAATAGAGGATCTACCCGTACCTAGACTGAGACTTAACGTCTGATCCCACATGTTTTGTACAGTAAGCACTGTCCACAAGTGTTATAAATATGCACGTAGGCCTACATTTAAAGAAAGTAGATTTTGGCACAAACAGTTCATAAATTTTCGACATAGCAACATAAATTAACTACATATAAAACACAAAACAAATTATGTATAGGTAAAACAATATCACTTTACCTTCGTTTCAACAGTAATTACAATGATTCGGTAACTTATTTAGAACTGGGATACAATTCCTCGCCAATGTGTAAATATTATCTCGGTTATAATTAATTTTTTTTTATCATTTTATATTGCCGCTCTAATTACCAAAAAAAATAATTTTGAAATTTCGCTATGAAAGCCGTATTTAAAAATAATATTTCGCGTTTAGTTTCACATTTATACTTTTATTGCCGATTTCTTCGTATCGCCTATTTTGTGTGTTTCATATATTCTGGCTCCAACCTTCCACGAAATGTTCTGTATTTTCTCGCCACATCATGTGCTTCAAAACCGTTACTATTGTTCCTTATCTAGTTATCCAAGTATTTGTTATTCAGAGCAAAACCGTCCCGTGCATAAAGGACTTTATCTTATAGTGGGGTTAATGTGGTGGTGGGCAGTTCTTGTGTTGGTAGCAGTAAAATTCGGAGAAAAGGGAGAGATATGGAGAGATAAGGGAGAAGGAGTAATAGGGGGAAGGAAGCGACACACTGAATAGTGAATATGGTGAAGGGAGGGAAGGAATAATAGTAGAAGTCTGAAAAACAGAAATTTAAGAAGGTAGCGAAGATAGATGAAACGATTAAAGAGTGGTTATAGGAAATGGTAAAGAATTATGAAAGGGAGGATGAGCATGGGGGGAGAGAATTAGACGATGAGGATTAGAACGAGGGGGATGAGTAGCTGGAAGAGAAGGAGAAGAAGGAGGAGGGTGTGGAAGTATTTTGAGCTGCTGATTTGATTTTCGTGAGTAAAGTATACAAAATAATTAATCAGAATGTAACAGAAAATGCAGTTATACAATAACTGTTGAACATTAAAAAAGATTTGAACAATCGAACGTTGAAAAACTAAAAATGTTTTTAAGTGAACGTTTTGAACTTAGTTGCAATATTAGTTTCTGAAGTAGGCTACACTATTACCTTAACACTAGGTTTTAGTTTCTGAAGTAGGCTACACTATTACCTTAATACTAGGTTTTAGTTTCTGAAGTAGGCTACACTATTACCTTAATACTAGATTTTAGTTTCTGAAGTAGGCTACACTATTACCTTAATACTAGGTTTTAGTTTCTGAAGTAGGCTACACTATTACCTTAATACTAGATTTTAGTTTCTGAAGTAGGCTACACTATTACCTTAATACTAGGTTTTAGTTTCTGAAGTAGGCTACACTATTACCTTAATACTAGGTTTTAGTTTCTGAAGTAGGCTACACTATTACCTTAATACTAGATTTTAGTTTCTGAAGTAGGCTACACTATTACCTTAATACTAGGTTTTAGTTTCTGAAGTAAGCTACACTATTACCTTAATACTAGGTTTTAGTTTCTGAAGTAAGCTACACTATTACCTTAATACTAGGTTTCTACAGCTCAAGCAACGTTGTCTAGTCCTGGCAACATTATAGTCTTTTGTTATTGCTAGTTGAACATCAGAGTTCCCAGGGCATCGTCTTTCTCTTCTTCCTTCGAAGGTCTGTTTGCAGACTTTTCACATATCTTTGGTCGTCTTTGGCCATCATTGTCCAGCTACATTGTGTGTTGATTGTAAGAATATGATGACTGTCGTAGTAGTTTATACTGCAGCGTGCTTGTATAATCTCCAGGTGGAGAAACCTTTTTGTTACAGCGACAGAGTAGGTTACTATTATCACTAGCCCTCCACCATAAATTTCATGGTGGAGAAATTCCACGGTGATAGATCAAAATATTTAGACAAATTACTTAAGTAGCATTCCCGTCACAGTTATGTTTTACCATTTTTCTTCTATGTAGAGTTTTTCGTTTGCCCATACAAGAATTCTAAACTTTTGTATTACTAAAAAAGACTAATAAATTGTAGTTAAACTATTTTGGACGTTTATATGAGACAGCAGACATAATGGGCAGTCTTATAGTAAAATAGGAAAACGTAATTGTATATTTGTATTGAGATGGGGATTGACTTAAGGAGGCAACGAGCCATTCGCAATATAGTTGGCTAAATATTTAGAATTCTTAAAGGAATAAATAGATGAGGTGTAAAGGAAGTCTGATGATGGTAAAAGAAATATTGGTGACATTTGTACTGACTGTATTACTGTCCCCCTTAACTGCGCGTATGGTCCCATTTCAAAATATCCCGCGGCAACATCATACTTTCCCGGTTTAAAATGTCTCAGTTAATAATGTCGGAATATACAGAAGGGATTTGGCCAAGATTATTTGTTACCAATTATTTGTATTACTTTTGTTTTTGTTTGATTCACTGTTTATTGTATTTTATTTTTGCTTTTTTATTTTACTACATTTACGTCTCTAATATATAAGCTTGGCAATCAAACAACTTTTTTTCGAGTACTATTTACTTTATTTTTATAGTAAATATAATATAATATTTACTTATAGTACTATATATAATATTTAATATATAATATTTTTATAGTAATTACTGTATATTTATAGTAAGTACTATTTAGCTTATTCGTTTTGTATACTAAGCATTTGCTTATGTTCTAATCGCTTTGTCACAAGATTATTGTAAACATGTAAAAACAATTTGGAATACAGTAATATTCAGACACCCCCCCACACACACAGTGTACGGTACATAATCATACTATGAAATTTCCATCTTGTTAAATGAAGTTTGGAAGGTCCATTTTTACCTGCGATTACGACATCCGTCGCCATAACTGCAAACAATGAACCATAGTAGTTTGTCGGACAGACGGGAACATCTATACACACAACACACACACGCACACACACACACACACACACACAATTTGCCCAACAGTGTGTTAGAGGCAGGACAATGTACTATACAAGCACAAGCTGTGCTACCGAGACGCCTGAAGAGTGGGGGGTCTACTGAATGATAACGCGTGCTTGTGCTGGTGCGGTATTACTGGTTCTGTAAACATTGTTCAGTAAGTATTTGTTATTAGATATATGCTATATGCAATTAGAAATAGCGTGCGAGACAGTGTTAAACGTATTTTAAATGTGTAGTAGTACCGTGATACGTGCAGTGGAATAGCAAACGTCACCGCATTCCTTCTTGGGTTGCAAAGCTTAACACATGATAATAAATTGAACACTAGGGTCTCGATGCGCAGTAGGCAAATACCTCGTTGCGAGGCTAACAAAATTTCCATTCACTTCGCACATGCGCAGAACAGTTTTGTGCAGTGTTTCATAGCGTGAACATCGGATGCAACAAGACTGGCGGGAACAACAGAACCATGTGTGTGACAGAGAGGGAAATAATATGGAAGTGAGACAGTGAACGTTATAGCGTTGTCTCCTCCCTCTTCTCTCTAGATAACTTAGCTACACTTGAAAGTGGGGGTAATTCATGCATTGGGTCGGTGCAGATTTAAGGCTGGCGGGTTCAGGAAAGGCTGGCGGGCTTATAGATTTAAGGAGTTTCTCGACTTCTCGTTGTTTTAAATAAGCTTGTTCAACAGGTGGTGCTACCTACCTCTGCACCAGCGACCAATAAAATTCTAACGCAGAAATTAAAAAAAAAATAAAGAAACAGGAAATTCCTATTTATACCTGTTATACAGAACAGCGTACTCAGACTGTCGACCATTCTGACCTTGTTGTCTTTACGTGGCCCTCCCTCCACCGGAGAAAGGCTGCTATTAAACGTTTTGATTGTGAATGAAACGTGCTTTATCAACACTTTTTTGCACAAAGTACAATTGCATGAAATTATATTTGAGTGTTTTAAATATTGATCGACCAGTGTATCTCTTGATGATCAGAAACAAGCTTTTCTGGTTATGTTGCTGTAAGGAATAACTGAACACCTACGTCCGTTATATTAAGGCGATTCCTCGTTTCGCTGTGTAATTCTCCCGACGAAAACCTGAATCTTCCAAGTATAACGAAAGAATTTCCAATAAAAGCAGTTGTGGTTTATCCCAAAGCCGTAGGAACATTTTTATTACTCTTTATACAAAAACCGGATTGTTCACGACTGAAAATTATTTTGCCTGATATGTCCTTCAGCAGCTTATAGAACTATGAGATATGCTTTCTATTAGCGCTTCTTGAAAAACATCGACATCAGTAGTATTCACAGCAAATAGATCAACTAACCTGATTGGAATATTCATGTCCAACAGGTCACGGAAAGGAATGTCTACAAAAAGTAGATTCAAATCATCCACATACACAACTAGACGTTCATCACATACACATACACACCAACAAAACTGTAATACACACCATACAGTTCATCACGTGGTGCTGCCAAAGAAGAACACAGGGTGAATACTCGACATCAATATTGTAGGCATATTGACTGTCCCTAGAAACACTGTAACAAACTCCTTACTTGGATAAAAGCACACTTCCTGGCCTGTAATTTTTTTTTACCAAACTGAACTTTCTGAAGTCAAATCGCACAGATAAGACAAATCACACTTAAGTGAAGGAGGTCCATCTTTTATCCTTTCCATCTTATTTATTCACCTCATTGCCCCTAAAACATGTTACAACTGCGTCCTAAAAACAGCAGAATAAGAAAAGCATTACCTTTTTAAAGTCAACAGTCTTTTGCACGCAATAATAAGCGTGTCCTCGGAACACTGTTGTAAAATCTGTCTTGCAGTGAACTGGATTTATTTTACTAATTTTATTGCAATCAGTCAAGATTTGTGTGAGTCATTTTCTAATGTTTTAAACCAAGTGTTGGCGGTGAACTATGTATAGGAAGGAATCGAGCGACCAGTTACTAGCCACTTCACAAACATCTGCAGAGCCACGATTTTTGTGGTCTCAACTTGTCAAGTGCCACCATGGCAACTAAATGGAAATAAAAAATTAAACAGGAAGCCAGTGCTTGAGATTCGTCTGTGAACCTGACAGACGTCCTGTAAGTTAGCGTAAGCGATCCGGATGTTTTCACACCGGTATGCTTTTAATAGCGCGCCGCAGCGTACGGGTGAGGAAGGGTAGAATTTCTCTCAGTACCTTATCGGACTGAAAATACACAATCCCTCTACCACATCTTTTAAATATGCACTAAGTTCTCTACATCTACCAGTCAATGAAGCAGCATCATCAGTAGTACAGACCAGAATGTCCTGAATAGGATTATCTTTTATTGAATTATCTCTTTACTGTTTCACCTTTAGCATCTGTTTCACTTTTAGTACCTATAGAACGTTTTCGAACAGACAGAAAATCTTCTCTCAGTTTGTCTTCATGCACATACGTAACATAAAACATCGGTACTGCTGTATTACTGCTGTGAAAAGAATTCTTCTATTGCGCAGTTCTCCTTTCGTGGCTATCTGTATGGGTCTTTCGTAACGTGTAATTAAACATTCGTTCTATTGATTAGCAGATTTCTGAACAAATTTTTTCTTTATAAGCTTAGTTTGACAATTATTTTGCAACGCTCAAAAGTATTTCAGTGGTATAACCTCCTTGCGTTTATGAGTCGCAATGCTTTGCCACTTAAATGGGAACTTAGTTTCATTGGAAAGTGTAGCCACGTATACACCTTGTTGGTGCTTTTGCCACTTAAATGGGAACTTAGTTTCATTGGAAAGTGTAGCAACATATACACCTTGTTGGGTGGTTCATATGGTAACGAATAAATCGGTAGCCAACATACTGAGTGTAGTCGACGTTTCTCCTTTGCTGAGATCGCTATGGGTATCTGGTAACTGGAAAATATAAATTCATTGTAGACGCACTCTAATTTTATATGTGATTGTTAACTATAAAGTAATTAAGATCAGTTCTAAGAAATAAAATAGGTTTATACCATCTAAACAAAGATAAATGAAAGGTTCTGTCTGATCATAACAGAACATTACGTAAATCTCATCACAGTAACGGCAAAAGGATTTGCACATACGACCGAACATACCTTACATGCAAAACTCTTTCACGTACCAACATACCTTCTCTCACATTCACACGAAGAAATACCACCTACCACTACGGGCCTGCTAAACGCAACTTGCGCATGGTGCGGGTAGATACCGTCAGGAGAGCTTGCAACTGACGCTAAACTCTATATATATGTCAACCTAGCAGGAGGCTACTCGAAAATCAGTCCGCCTTCATCGTTCTTGTATTAAACAACGTAGCGTCATTTAGTTTTGTGCATTATGAAAAGACCTGTATGTTTTATTATATCAATAAAAATAATTACTATCAATTAACGTTTATGCGTATACATTTACTTAGGTTTTGTACAGTGCAAATAATTATTTGTACTGTACGCCAACTACGCCACCTTTTAAATCAAAACTTACAATTATACCTATATATAACATTGCGCAGGCAACGTCGTGAAATTTTAAACAATATTCAAAAGTTTTTAAAAACAGAGAGTTTGATAGAGAAGGAGTCGGTGAAGAAAACGAATCAACGTTTTGAGATATTAAACGTTGTTATAAGAGTGTCCGAAATGACTGTTGCAAGTACAGTCGCAGGTGTTGTCAAAATGAAAAAGAAAAACTAGGCAGGATAGTTAACTTCCTTTCCTTCTACAGGGAAAAGAAAACCGAAGAAATCTACAGAATGTGACTTGGCCGATTTTGACTTGCGCGATAAAAAATATAATTTACCACTATCACAGAACAGACGGTGAAACGCCGAGAACAGCGTCGCTGAAGAAAAACAATTTCATATAGGCCTAACTTGAAAGTTGATATGAGTGAGAATCATTTGACGAACACTAACGATCCACAGAAGGCATTTGATGAGTGTTAACAATCCACAGAAGGCATCTTGTATATGGTAAGAATAGGTCTATAAGTACTTGGATTTTTAATTTGCCAAATCTGGAATCAATAAATTTATATTCTGGTATGTGTATTTGACAGACCCCAAAAGTGGCATTTATTGTTTAAATGTGATTCTATAGAGTAAAAAAATTACAAAAAACGTTATATATATATATATATATATATATATATATATATATAATGTACTGCTGTTAAAATGCACACAGTACATAATTGGGAGGTAATAAATTTTAAAAGAGAAAGGATGCAGATTTTGTATTGAATGTAACATATGTTTTAAAATGTAAACAAAAAACATTGGGACTATCGACTAACCCAGTCAACACAGAGGTCGATTCCTATATGATATAAAACAATATTCAGTTATATGTTATGAAAAGAAAATATGAAATTGGAATGAATGTTATAAGAAGAGTAAAGAGTAATAAAATTATAATTTAATAAATAACAAATAGAATTACGAATATTAGAGGTAAAATAAAGATGTTTAATAAGAAATAGAAAAATGATATATGTTTTAATAGGTATATGATAAACAGATGTAAAGAAATTAGGGAATGATCAAAGTGGCAATTTTGTAAATTGTTAAAAAAATTGTATTGTATAGTGATGAAGGAAATTTTTATTAGTCTTAAATTATATTCAATAAGAGTAACGTTATAACTCTAATGTTATTTTCAATAAGAGCAACATGAAGAGTCTAATTTAATATCTAATGGTAACAGCATGAAGAGTCTAAAATTATATCTATAAGAGTAGCTTGAAGAGTCAAAAAATCACATAAAATAAAATAAAATAACATAAAATAACATTTGTACATCATCAAGTTAATGTAACATGGAAAAGAAAAGACAGTAAAGGAATTTAATTTGTGATACCAGAGTTTTGATTATAATATTTAATAAATAAATAATATTACGAGAAATATAACAATATCCTTAATAGAACGACGATAGAAGAGGGAAATCCTGGACTGAAGAAGAGTTTAAGTGGCCATAAAGGATAATTAAGTGTTCCGAGGAGACATCTGTGTTGCAGTCGTCCTGGAGAGCGGCATTCAGCGGTGAGATCAATAAGAAATTTGTGTGAAGGAACAGATTGCCAAGCCTAATATTGCTTTTGAAAAAAGGTAAACAACAACCAGAAGTGAACCCGTGGCAGCTGGAAGAATTCAGAGTCGGTCAAGTTACATTAGTCTGGTACATATTTTTTACATGGTTAATTCTCAAAATACTACATATTAACTGAATTTGGTTTGGTTTAAAGAAAAGAAAATATTAGATACAATAGTAAATACGATCAAACAGCTTAATAATCATTAGCCCTGAGAGAAAGAGTTTCTTTAAATGTACTGGTAAACAAAAAAATATAATAACAGTAGGTACATTTCTTAATTATATTATACTATTAAATAATTACAAGACTCATAAAAAAAATAACAGTACATTAAATGGCGCCCATACGTGAAAGCAAAGATTTTCTTTAAACCAGCACCAAATAACACAATTTTGTTAAATTTAATTAGCATAAAAAATTTTTTTCCTTGTAATTAAATTAAGTTAAAGATTGTAAAATGGCTAACAAACCAGAGCAACGATATGAATTAAGGAGTAATAGTGCTGAAGAGGAAGAAACTGAAATGTAAGTAATAGTACAGGATGCCCAAGGGGACCAACCAAAGAAACCAAACCAACCAATGGATGCAAATTTCCAGGAGATGATGAGAATTATAATGGAAGGGAATAACAAAACCAGCGACACATTATTGAAACAAATAAATGAAAAAATGGATAGTAACAGTGAAACATTAAAGAAACAAATGAAAATAGATAATGAAAATTTATTAAAACCAAATAATGAGGAATTAAAGAAGACCATTCAACAACAAATAAATGGGGTGAATAATAAATTAGACCAGCGAAAGTCTGAAGTTGAGTTAATATTGAAAAATTATGAGGAAGGGAATGTTAGACAATTTGCAGAGGTGAAATTGGATATGGAAACAATGGAAAATAGATTAGACAATATAGAAACGAAACAACAGTCACTGAAGGAAGAAGTGGAAGAGAAATTAGGAGAAAATAAACAAGAAGTCATAGAACAGATGACGAGAGAATTGGTCAAACACAAACAGGAAGTAACGAGCAATATTCGATCCATGGGACAACAGTTGGACAGCAATAATACCAAAATAGAGGATACCATGGGACAATTAGTAGTAAGGGTCAATGAAATAGAACAAAATGGTAATCAAACATGTGTTATACGAGAAGACAAGAATATTAGTCATGAGGTGCCACATATGAAAGGATATATAAAAAATCCTATGGAGTATTTAAATAGAATGAAGGAACATTTGCATAGTACCAAGGAAAATAGATGGGAGAGAATTAAGCTAATGTTAGATCAAGGGTTCCATGAAATGAAGGATTATTGGTGGGATGCTGTTAGAAACACCTTGAATAGCTACCAGGAATTTGTGGACAGCTATAAAAATAAATATTGGACGCGATCCATACAGACAAGGGTGCGGGAGACCATAGTATATGGTAGGTACAACCCAAGCGTAGGACAAACACCGACCTCGTATTTCTTATCGCATGTTTGCAGGGCAAGATATTTAGATCCACCCATGGATGACAGATATGTGGTGGAAGCTTGAGTCATCATTTTCCTGAAACGGTAAGCTTAGCACAATTTGCCAGTCAAGCCAATACTATAGAAGCGATGACCTTATTACTCACTGATTATGAGAGGAAAATGAATTATGACAATCGCACTAAACAAGGGAATATGAGAAGAGACAGCTACCCTGATAGATATCCGGAAGAACAAAACCGTGATAGGAATCAAATAGTAGAAAGGAACGACCAAAGAAATGTTCCAAGATACCAAGATAGGGAAGGTGGAAGAAATTACTACAGAAACGATAACCGGAATGACCGGAGATATGATAATAATAATTACAATAATAATTATAGGGGCAACCACGCTTCAAATAACTATCGAGCGAATTTTATACGCCGAAACTATGATTCCCGAATCTACAATAGTCGTTACCCGAGGGAGACTGATCGAAATGGATATTCTCGCAGTGAGGAGAGACAGAGTGAGGTGAACAACAATTATGAACAGTTAAGAAATAGAGAGCAACATAGTTCCCTTTCCCAGTCAGAAAATATTCAACAGGAAGGAAGGAGAGAGGAGAGAGTAACCATAAATGAAAATCAGGAAAACTAGAGAAGACTGTGAGTGAGTGCAGTGGTCAACCACAGTCAAATAGCCGATCACTGTCTTGGATAACCAGCTTAGGTCAGGATTTTATGGACAACGAGAGAATCAATAAAAATGTAATTGAAAGTGATGTAGTGTCTATTACCGGTCAATATGGGAAAACCAAGCAAAATTTTATTATTGATACTGGTGCCGAAATATCAGTGATGAGTATGACTAAATATCATGAATTAAAGGAAGTGGAAAAGGGAATCACGTCATCCGAAGGAAAGGCTAATAGAATTTATGAATTACCTGTGAGCAAAATTACTATAGTGGGTGTAACAGGACGAGCCAGGAGGAGAAAATGCAAGAAATCAGACAATTCTGTAATCATAATAATCAACTAAGCAAAGAGCAAATAGATCAGCTAATGGAAATTTATTTGAAACATTATAAAGTATTTTCAAACAAACCTGGCAAAATAGTAGGAGTGCAATGTAAGTTACCACTAAGAGAAAATGGGACATTTAACAAAAGATCATATCCCATACCCTACAAATTAAGAGAGCAAGTACAGAAAGAAATCGACAAAATGCTTCGTGAAGACATCATTGAACTAAGTCAGTCAGAACACACTAGCCCATTAGTAGTAATTCCCAAAAAAGATAAGTCATTAAGGTTGTGTTTAGATGCACGTCAAATTAATCAGATGATAACTGCTGATAAGACGTCGCCTGAGAACATAGGAGAAATTTTAAAACGTTTTAATAACGTACAATTTTTTAGTAGTTGGGATGCTGTATCTGGATATTGGCAAGTAGAATTGCATCCAGAAAGCAGAAAATATGTGAGTTTCATAGTAAACGGTAGGAATTATCAATTTAAAAGATTACCTTTTGGTCTGGTCAATAGTGTGGCTATATTTATAAAATGTCTTGATGAAGTATTGGGTAAGGAGATTTTGGAATTTACTACAGTATATGTCGATGATTTGGTAATTGCATCAAGCAGTTGGGAAGAACACTGTCATCGAATTGATAAGGTACTTACCAGATTGGGAGAACATGGAATTACGCTAAAATTAGACAAGTCAACATTCATTGCCAACAAGATTAAGTTTTTAGGGTTTATAGTTTCGGATACCGGCATATCGGCGGATCCTGATAAAATACAATCAATATAGAATTTCCCATGTCCAAAAAATGTAAAACAATTACAAAGTTTCTTAGGTCTTTGTAATTATTATAGAAGTTTCCAAAGTAATTACTCCGACCTAACACATCATTATCAACATTTAATTTGTAAGAAGTATAAGTGGAAGTGGACCGAAAAGGATGAAGAAGTATTCAATGAAGTTAAACAGAGATTTTTACATTGCGTCATGTTAAGTCACCCAGATTTTAGTAAAGTTTTTTATTTAAATTGTGATGCCATTGGAGTAAGTTTGGGATCGGTGTTATATCAAGAAAATGACAAGGGAGAACCAAAGGTAATAGCTTTTGCAAGCCGTACACTAACTAAAGCAGAATTTAATTATACAATAACTGAAAAAGAGACATTGAGTGTGGTTTTTGCAATAACTAAATTCCGAACATACTTATTAAATAGTGAGGTAGTAGTACGAACCGATCATCAAGCAATAACCTGTTTTAAAAACTTTAAGATGTCACATGGAAGGCTCACAAGATGGATGCTCCAGTTACAAGAGTATCATATAAAATGGGAGTACTTACCAGGCAATAAAAATATAGTAGCGGATATATTATCCAGAGTAGGTGATCAAGAAGAAATAATGGCCAAAGAAGCACGTAAAATTTTGGCATGCTTTAGGAATAAAAGAGAATTAAAACTCATCGTGGAAGAAATAAAGAAATTACAGCCAACCGATATTAGAATACAAAAGTTGAGGAAAAGGATGGAAAGCACTTCCAACATTACCTCACATTATATGATTCATGAAGGAATGATGTTTAGGAACACCGACAAAAGAAATACTGATTGGAAAATTTTAGTGCCGGAAGAGGTATGTAATAAATTAATTGTTGATTATCATGAGAGATATGGACACCAAGGCCAGAAGAAAGTAGTGTCAGCACTCAAGGAACACTTTTACATGAATAAATTAGAAAAGAAAGTAATTCGATCCATAGAAACATGTGATATTTGTCAAAAAGTCAAGTTAGCTAATGTTAGATATGAGGGAAGGTGGATAAACAATCAAGCATTGAGATCGCTAGAAAAAGTTTTTATTGACATTTGTGGACCATTCCCAACTAGTGGTAGGAGACGTAGCAAGTACGTATTGATTATCATGGACAGTTTTACTAGATTCACAAAATTATATCCCATCACTAAGGCAAATACTTACACTATAGTTAAAATAATTAAAGAAAAGTTTATAAAGGAGGTAGGATTGCCTCATAGTATTATATCTGATCATGGAACACAATTTAAAGGTGTCAAGTGGCAGAATGCTATGAGAGCCATAAAAATTCGTACGTATAAAACATCGGTTTACCATCCCAATAGTATGCCACCCGGCCGAAAGAATGCTCAAAGAAGTGGGTCGTTTATTCCGCACATATTGCCATGATCAACATAATAGATGGAGCGAATATGTTAGTAAAGCAGAGGAGTTTATAAATTTAGCCAATCATGATAGTACCGGTGTGACACCATATGAGGCAATGTATAAGAAACGCCCACCCAGAATTATCGAAAGTTTAGTTGATTTTACATGATTCACTCAACCACAGAAGGACATACAAGTTATTATGGAGAGTCGGATTAAAGTGAAGGCAGAGGGAAGAGCCAGACGACAATACAAGAAGAGGTATAAACAAATAGATTATCATATAGGAGAGTTAGTACTTGTTCGTAATAGACAACTTCCCAGCAGTAAGGAGAAGTTGATGAAAAAATTATTTTTATGTTATGTAGGCCCATTCATAATTAATACAGTGAATGATAACAATACGGTAGTAATAGAATACCAGGATGGAAAAATTAAAGGAACCTACAATATTAATCAACTTCGCCCGTATAAGTCAGATAAGAAATAAATGAATTCTGCAATAAAGAACACAGGAAATGTATAACCAGGATTGGGAAGGTGATGTCCGAAGGAAAGATAATGTTTTAGTCATGTTTTTGAGTTTTTTAGCCATAAAATTAGGCACAATTGTTATTTGTTATTTATATTTTGATGTAAAACCAGTTGGTTTAATTAACGTTGTTTTAAGTCATAAATAAGTGTTTAAGATATCGTGATTCATGATAATAATGAACCATATTTGTAATATTAATAAAAGAAAAAACCAATTTGTTAAAAGAATTTTGTGAGGTACAAATACCTAATTAATCAGATGTTTAAATATTAAGATCAGACTATGTTGGTTATTTCAAAATTTCATCTAAAATTGTATCTGAAATTATGAAATAAGGGAAGGTATTATGTACTGTTGTTAAAATGCACACAGTACATAATTGGGAGGTAATAAATTTTAAAAGAGAAAGGATGCAGATTTTGTATTGAATGTAACATATGTTTTAAAATGTAAACAAAAAACATTGGGACTATCGAACTATCGACTCACCCAGTCAACATAGAGGTCGATTCCTATATGATATAAAACAATATTCAGTTATATGTTATGAAAAGAATATATGAAATTGGAATGAATGTTATAAGAAGAGTAAAGAGTAATAAAATTATAATTTAATAAATAACAAATAGAATTACGAATATTAGAGGTAAAATAAAGATGTTTAATAAGAAATAGAAAAATGATATATGTTTTAATAGGTATATGATAAACAGATGTAAAGAAATTAGGGAATGATCAAAGTGGCAATTTTGTAAATTGTTAAAAAAATTGTATTGTATAGTGATGAAGGAAATTTTTATTAGTCTTAAATTATATTCAATAAGAGTAACGTTATAACTCTAATGTTATTTTCAATAAGAGTAACATGAAGAGTCTAATTTAATATCTAATGGTAACAGCATGAAGAGTCTAAAATTATATCTATAAGAGTAGCTTGAAGAGTCTAGATTCATAAAATAACATTTGTACATCATCAAGTTAATGTAACATGGAAAAGAAAATACAGTAAAGGAATTTAATTTGTGATACCAGAGTTTTGATTATAATATTTAATAAATAAATAATATTACGAGAAATATAACAATATCCTTAATAGAACGACGATAGAAGAGGGAAATCCTGGACTGAAGAAGAGTTTAAGTGGCCATAAAGGATAATTAAGTGTTCCGAGGAGACATCTGTGTTGCAGTCGTCCTGGAGAGCGGCATTCAGCGGTGAGATCAATAAGAAATTTGTGTGAAGGAACAGATTGCCAAGCCTAATATTGCTTTTGAAAAAAGGTAAACAACAACCAGAAGTGAACCCGTGGCAGCTGGAAGAATTCAGAGTCGGTCAAGTTACATTAGTCTGGTATATATTTTTTACATGGTTAATTCTCAAAATACTACATACTAACTGAATTTGGTTTGGTTTAAGAAAAGAAAATATTAGATACAATAGTAAATACGATCAAACAGCTTAATAATCATTAGCCCTGAGAGAAAGAGTTTCTTTAAATGTACTGGTAAACAAAAAAACATAATAACAGTAGGTACATTTCTTAATTATATTATACTATTAAATAATTACAAGACTCATAAAAAAAAATAACAGTTCAATATATATAACAACGATTAAAACTAGTCTTTCTTTATGGGCAGAAACGTGGAGAATTACCGTCAAAGCACATTTCAAAACATTAACATTAAAGACGAACTCTATTTGAACATCATCACTGACATTTCTAGGAAGTATAAAATTAGAAATAAGAATGTGAATACCAAATGGGTATAGGAGGAGAAATATCAGCAAATTGATAACATACCAAACACGCGAAGAATGTGGTTTGGCCCAGAAAAATATGAAGCAAGAAGAGAAACTTTCTATACAAGGATCGTAATGGAAAATTTTAGAAAAACACAATGAGTATTACCAGAAAAAAGTTGTAATTTGGTGCAAGGAAACCAATCAGAAGTAATAAGTGACGTGAGGACTAAGTGTGTGATAAGAAAGACCTATATTTATAAACCGTAAGATCGAAATAATTTTCAAAAATAAATAAGAAAAACGTACTTCACTTGTGGAAACCATATTCGTCAATGGTCGGCCAACAAGGAATAAACATGAAATGACAAAGTAAACACCGTTAGGGCAAGTGTTCTGGGGCACGTCTCTCCCACCTTAACGCCACTGTCACCATCGTTATATCCTGCTCGTAATATTTTTAGCTTCAGATATTTTCCGCTGAAATATATGGTACGTACTATAAAATTATAAGCTTAATTATAATTTTGTACATTTCATTCTTTTCTAATTCTGCCCAGTGAGTAAATCAAAACGGACTACTGCACAGAAAGCTGTTTATACGATTTTTTTATGATTAAAAAAAGTTGAAATTACAATGAAAATTAATAAAATGAAGATAAATAATATACACGTAGAAGAAGTAATTGAAAGAGAAGTTTTTTCAAAAGTGTTAAAAATGGAAGGAGTCCAGGGTAGGAGAGAGAAAAACGTAGGTTCAAAGTGGACTGAAGACAGGAAGAAGAGACACAGTGAAAAGATGAAAGAATATTGGAGAAAAAGAAAAGAATAAAGAATTTAAATTGGCATGTGGTCCTTAGATGGCCGATTGAAAAAATAAAGATAATAAAATGAAAATTAAAAAAAGAACTTGAGTAATTTGAGTACAATATCTTTAATAACAAGAGGCACACAAGACGTCAGCTATGAACTTCCGTTACTGGTTCTCAACAGAACCACCGCCGATAGTGAATTAGACCTATTACTCCCAATACCCAATACTGTATTTTATTAATACTAAAACACAGAAAAATATCATTTCATTAAAAACAAGATAAAGGTTTACAGCAGACCTTCATGGGCTGAACGAGAGGTCACTTCATCGTCTGGACGTATCATTGTAGGGTCAGAATTGTTTGAGGCGCAAAGTGTTAGTTCTGTAGAACGCTAACACATGTGTATTCTTAAGAGTTTCCAAAGAACTTTGCTTTCTTTGACTGATGATAAACGCGAGACTGCTTCTTTGAATAAGAGGAAAGAACACGCAGGTGATTCGTTGACCTACAATCATAAAGATATAATGAAAACTTCAGGTACTTTTGTCCGCTAAACTTCTCAACGGGAAAGGGTAAGATACAAATCTACAAATTTTGAGTGAAATTTAAACATAATTACAAAGGGCTGTGTAAATTCCTGACAGCCTCTTGCGATGGGTGTGATTTAGCTTAACCACTGGAATAGAGAAATACACAACTGAGCAGGGTGATTAGTTTAAACAATTTTTTTCTAGATTTTAAGTGTGAATTTTATAGTTGTAAGTTGCTAACGATTAGATATATTCATCTGTTTTGACCGTTTATGTTTAACCAGTTTTTCTTTTTAGGTTTTCACTATTGCCCCTCCTTTGGCAGCGATCTATCTTCAAGCATTCGTGCACATGCTCTAATCACTCTAAGTACGGACAATATGATTACTGATTACGTATATACTCGGAACTCTCTTATCTTTACGTTTTGAAGCTCGTCTTTCCTTACACGTATCTTGATATGCGAAACACGTAACTCTTAGATAGTAGATAAGAAAAAGTCGCTATTACGGTTCAGTACGTTTGTTGAAAGTAGTACGAAAGCCATGATGGAAAAGATGAAAGAAATAAAAATTAGTGCAGTTAGTGTACATAACATTAGATTTTCATGTGCTAGTTAAAAAAAGTGTTTTCTGTGAATATTTTTCTATAATCTAAATCAATAGTAGGCCTATCTAAAATAACTGTCAAGAAGACAGAACTGACGATCGTGTCATGAAAATAAGTACTGTTGGTGATAAGGAACCAACAGGGAGGTGAGAGAGAGAGAGAGAGAGAGAGAGAGAGAGAGAGAGAGAGAGAGAGAGAGAGAGAGAGAGAGAGAATGAGAAAGAGTTGACAGTTTCAGAGTGAGCCACGAATTGCTCTTGATATAGTTAATCACAGTGCAGTTCCGATTGTTGAAAACAATTTAGACAATTTACTTGATGACTCTTTTTTATAGGGTTATACGTATTTTTTTACAAAAAAATCAGTAAATCAGTTGTCATTAACTAATTTAAGTATACCGAATCGCTTATCTATGATGTACTGAGGCTGTCAGCTGTGCAAACAGTGAAGTACCATATATAACGTGGATTCACAGTGAGATTAGCACAAGCTGCACAAACTGAGGCAAACAGCAACTCTCAGGTAAGCGTAAGTAGTTATACGCCGGAATTTTGTAGTATATGCATTTAGCAACATTTTTTGAAAAAAAAATATAGTTAAAGAACACGTTTATTGGACACATAGAAACAAGTAGTCTCTAACTCCCTTGCCAAGAAAGTTCAAGCTTTCTAACATTTTAAACATTGCTGCTATTATCACGTTTTGCAGTGACAATACACAGTGATCAAAAGTTTCTAACTTCCCAAAATAGTTTAACTCACATACCGTAATCATGTACGTATGAGGAGTATTCAAAGTGTCTCCCGACAGTCAACAGGCATTTCTTGACATAATGAATCATGTACTTGAAGTATTTTCTCCAGTATAGCGGTCTATACTTTGAATACGTCTGCGGTCGCCAAAAATCAAGTGTGTAGGGACTGTTCGAATATACTGAGTTTTCGTCATTCTCAGAGAAAACAATCGCGCGGAAAAACTACGGATGTTCTGGAGTTTAGAAACGAATCTGTCTAGAACACCTCTCCGCACTTTCCAAATATATGTACGCTGTATGAAGCGTAATGCCATTTTGATGAAATAAGGGTTTAGTTAACGTCACCTTCTGTTCAATGATTATCCTGAGTAGCATTTATTTGTGTGGAACCTCTCTACAATGTTCACATTTTATTTACAACATTTCAATTTATACTGATGCAATAAGACACCCTACTGACTTAAGACCAGCATTTTATCTAGTATTTTACTGTAAGACAAATGTATTAACCATAATATGAATATTAAATTACCACAAGTAGCGGCGTACGTTGCCAGATTTGTTGTACGGTGTAGAATTACACGTAAGCTGCCCACTATTGTCTCGGGTACTTAGTTCCACAAGCTAAACCGATCTGGACACTGAAAAACGCTTCTTTTTATGCCTGGAATCTAGAACAGGGAACTCTAGCTTAGTAGCCAAGCTTATGCAGTGAATAAGTAAATAGTTTTTTTTTATTTGTCATTTTCAGCTAAAAAGGGAGCACATTATTTTTGAAACTTTTTTTTTGCATGAAAAACTCTATTCTCGTGTGCACTGAATCGTTTATTCTTAACATAACCTAAAAATTCTGTTTGAATTATAGTGTAGTGTTTTGTAATAAAATGTATATTTTGTTTATAATATTATGTTAAATGTTTAAAGTATGTAAAGTACATATATATATATAAATGTGTTTGTGTGTGTGTGTGTGTGTGTGTGTGTGTATATAGTATTAATAATGATAACATTATTATTATTATTATTCTTTAAAACCAACAAAAGAAAACCTCCTTGTGTTATTATTATTTAAACTAAATATTTGGTTTACACCACGTGACTTATTGGTCAGAATAAAAATTATGATTAAACTCTGTAAGGCAGTTAATATTTTATTTTATTTTACATTTCTTATTAAAGAATTTATTTTATATAATACTTTTTTCTTCATAATAAAAGAATTTTTTCTTACGAAACCTGGTTTCTTTATTTTTCAACTCGTTTGTTTTTCTTGTTTCTGATCCACTTCACCAATATTTATGACACATACAGTTTTTTTTATTTCATTATTATTCTTATATGTACACACGCACAGGTACGTATAATTGAACACGAAATACAGTGCAAGTAGTACAACATTTCAGTTCAGTGTTTGCTGAAGTGGGATGCTCACTTTAACTTATCGAAACTCTGAATAAAATCTCGGTCTTTCCACAATGTTATTCCGGATTTTGTGGCAAATTACTTTGTTTTCTCACATTCATCTTTCTTGACATAACTTAAGGCATACTAGTGCAAGCGACAAGCAATGTTGCAGTATACAAGCAACAGTTTAATTAGTGTACACTTCTGCTGAAATAAAGAAAGTTACAGTACAATTTATTCACAGTAAACTATATGCGTATTTAGTAAACCTACAGTACGACACCGGGGTCTATTTAACCTTTTTGATTTCAATAATCAGTTTATATCTTGATTGAAAGAGCTAAGTTCTTGCCACAAATTTTGAGTTATTTTACTTTATTCGACATCACAATCTAGTCAGTTCTATGTTCCATTCAATGCAATCGTCTACCCTTGGGTGTGTAGAGAACGCTGGCTAGCGAGCCGCTATGTGTTCGTGTATCCAGGTTTGTGTATTCATGCATGCGACGCTTGACTTTGGAAGTAGTATCATGACGCTTTAACCACACGACTACGCTGTTTAGCTGACAAGTGATATTTGAGATAATCATTCATCAACTTCTTCTTCTTTTCCTTATCAAGGACAGGTCTTCTTCCCCATCATGCCTGTCGACTTGTGCCGGCTTCAGTCACTCCCCACGCTTTCTTACCTTCCATAATTTCTTCTACCCTTGGGCTTATGATTACAAAGTAGCTTGGGAACGCTGACTTGCGGCACCATACTCAGACGGTGATCCTATTTACACCTTGTTCATGTTGTGGAATGAAAAAAAAATTCTAATCAGATATTTTCATTTTGCTGTCTCTCTATTCTTGTGGAATCTTTGACAGCTCGCAGAAAAGTCACTTCCCTTACTTAGATATGAATTACATCTCATTGCATAAGAACGGATTCAAGATTCACTACTATGCAGGAGAATAGGATTTGGTTATACCATGTACAATTGTAATTGATCCGTTTTTGTTTTTCTTTCAGAGCTCGCGTGTTTCCTTACTGTAACACACGTTAGCTGATACTTTAGAACCAATAATTAACGCAACATAACAATGTTGAAGGCACAAAATTTCCTTTCGGTGGGGACAAGTTTAATCGTGACGCATAAGTAATGGAACTGTAACATCAAGTACATATAAAAATGTGTATGTCTCAAAAAGATTTGAAATGTTGAAATTACATTACTTAATGTGTAACGAAAGCTCCATATATACATGTGTGTGTGTGTGTGTGTGTGTGTGTGTGTGTGTGTGTGTGTATGAGTGTATTAGAAGACGTAAATGTGTGTAATAAGATTCAGGAAAATAATGAACTCACAGTATACGGTTCAAAATTAATCACCATTTTAGTACATCTTTAAAAACTTGCGATTTTGTGGACTTTGTAAGTACATCTTTCAAAATTGTTGGTGTTGTAATATTTTGTACGTATTTAAACCTTGATTGTTTTATGCTTTCAAAATTTCATGGGTTCAAAATTTCATTAGGGCTGGAGCCCATTCAACCTCCGTTAAGTGAACCCCAGATAGAAGGGGACTGAAATTTTTTATCGTTGTATCCGGTCACTCGTTATATCCGTATCTTATGTATAGACATGTGAATGACTGTGTTACCGTTATAAAAGCGGTGTCGCTATAAACGATTACTTGATGCTGTAGATTAATCATGTATTACAGTTATCAGAATTCTTTTGCGACCTATTAGGTTTATGTATATTTCGTACAACTGAAAAGATTGTTGAATGTTATCTTTCAGAGACAATGGCACAAAAAATGTTCTTCGCGGCCATTCTGTCGGTGGCCATCCTGGCTGTGCACGGTATGTCAGAAGGTGAATTCGGACAATGCAAGATCACATCTGGTGTTAGCTCTTTCAGCCTGCAATTCGTAAGTAAAAAAAAACTAATAATAGTCGTCTCAAACGAATTCCAGTCTATAACATAGTAAGTATTCGTTTTGTTGTCATGCAGACATACAAATAAATAATAATGGCTCAATTTTGAATTAGTGAAGCAGTTTAGAAGGGGCAGAGAGTTTCTTGACACCCCTAAGAGGAGAAAATTTAGGTACTTCTATACACTTTACACACACACATGTTGATTTTGTAAAAATAATGTCATTATGAATATTAAAAAGTTAATAATTAATTGACAGTAAAATATTTGTACACAATCAGTATATCGTTACTCTTTATCTTATTTGTATATAAAATTATTGCACCTTAAATTCAGACGATAAGAAAGAATTGTAATGGTTTTTTCCAATGCCGAAGAACTGTAACAATTGTCAAAGCAATAAACTTTGGTCCATATTACAATCCCGGTAGATTACATGAAATTTCTCAAGAAACTCATTTATAATATTTGAATAATATTTGTGTTGTAAATAATAATAGGTGTGTAAAAGACAATATCTTGATAAAATTAAAAAAACAACCAACAATCTATTTTCTTAAGGCAGACCTCTAGCGATCGCCTAGGTTCGTCTAACCTGCCAAACTTTAAGCTTCAGAAGCCCATTTTGATTTTTACAGTGTTCCCCAGAAGCCCCGGTGACTTCTAGATTATTAGTCAGACGCCAAACTTTCGAGCTTATAATGTTCTCAGACGTAGACATTAAAACGAGCATAATAATTGTTAATACCGGTTGTCTGATGTGTTTGCTTAGGTGTGTGGCAAGTCGTTCTACACGTTGTTTGCATCAGAAAACGTCGAACGCCAAACATGCCAGGTTAGCCAGTTTGTCTGCTACCCTGACGGACGCATCACACAGGAAATCGTAACTCTGGTGTAAGTAGACGTGCCAAAACTCACACACACACACAGGGTTCAGCCTTAATTACAGTTTCATGGTGTCCTATTGGTCTATTTATTGTACAATTCCAGTTGAACCTTGAGCAACCGAGAATTAATTGAGGTTGGGGTTAGTTAGAATTATCATAAATTTCGGATTATGCAGCAATAAGGATTCCCGCAGCTTACTAATGTAAAATAAACATTAAAGTGTTGTGTGTACTAAGTTCAGCGCTGTACACCATGCGCGTGCGACGTATTTTTCTGCAGCCGCTGATAAGAATGGTGTTATACTGTAAATTGACAAAAAAATAATACAAAAATATAAATGTTATGAATGACAAAAATATTATAAAAACTATCTGATGTGTTTGCTCTCTGTGATATGTTAAATAGAATATAAATAAATGAATACACAGATGGGCAAGCACATGACGGGATGTATAAGTGACCCTCTGATTGACTACGAACTTGGACACCACTGTGCCAGATTGGAATGCAGCTCCAGAACACGATAACTTAAAAACAATTTTATTTATTTTAGTAACCAAGAAAATTAGTCTAGAACCAAGCACAAAGAAGCAGTTTTTAATGTTTTACCAGTAATTATGTATAGCTTTCTATAAACTACCTTATTATACTTTGAAACTTAAGAAACAGCTTCAATTCTACAAATATAGATTTTTTTAACCGCATTATTCAGTTTACAAGTCTGATGAAAAAATAAAAAAGGCGTTAAAATAGTCCTTTTTTCAAAACTTTACAAAAACATTTATAGTCCTATAGTTGAAGAGATCGTAAATTACATTAAGAAATAAAGTAGAGTTCTGTACACACATTACATGTACTAGTCTTCAATACCTATAGAAACTTAAAACACACACATACACACACACACGCGCGCGCGCGACGATATATCCGATAACTTTTTATGTTAACGATAAAACTCATTTCGTAGTAGATAAGAGGACTGTAGGTGGGGCAGATATCCTCTGCTATACATTTATAATACACGAAAATAATAAAATCTAATTTACATACCGACGTCATAACGCGTTTATTGGTGTCTAACCAGACACTACAGAATTTTTGTTTACGAGCTCGTATAAAACATTAGATGTATTCTACAATTTTACTGTTTCGCAAGTTATGTAGTACGTCCGTACTAGCTTATCGTTAATTTGCTTACGTCAAAAATATTAGAACTGAATTTCTTAAATTAAGGCTCAAGAAATGCTAGTTGACTACTTACCGTTTTCGAACATAAAGACATTGGAATTTATAAAGAAAAGAAAACCAAAAAATAACGGTTTTCCAGATAACTAGGAATGAATTGCGGAAGTCTGACTCGGTTAAAACTATTAAAGTTGGAATAACGTTTTTCAGTAACGGGGTACAACAGCAGCCTAAAGAAGTGCACAAGCTGACAGAGATAACAAAGGGACAATGGAAACGTGAGATACCTGCTGACAGTAAGTCCTGTTTGTGCATTATTGTGTTTTTTATGTTACCTTCGCTTGCTTACAGGAAATAAATATTTGCATTTAGGGCCACGTGTGTACTATACTTATACACGAGTATAAAGCGATCCAACGCTATACCATCTACACGACAGTTGTTAAGAATAAGTGCTGTAGAACTAAGAAAAATAATTTGCTTTTATAAAATTGGTAACAAACACGGGGACAGCACGTACCGTATTTGTGCCTCTAGTACTGCAGACCATGTAGGTGAATGTAGTGTTAGTATGTTGTGTGTGTTAGCGGGTAGACAGGCCTACACCTGTAGTGTTTCTTTTGTAACACTTCCCTAAATCATAAACTTCAATAACTAAAAATAGTGAGCCGACGCTAAGGCATTACTTCTTGTTTGATCTAGTGAAGTGAGTTCTCAGTTATAAACCGACAGTTTGTTATGTCTGTTTGTCTAGCTGTCTGTCTATTTGGAATATGCCCTCGATAACATTTGAATGCACCTAACAATTTTTATAAAACTTGGCATGTATATTCACACTTTGACCTCTATTGTTTTTGAGACTGATCTCTCAAAATTAAGGGGGGTGAGTGGCCAAAATGTAATGGTTAATATAAAAAAACAATAACACCACAAAAGTTCATGTAAGCCATCAAATAAACATAATTTATTCAAAATCTGAAAATAATGTTTAATTTTGGAAATTTAAAGGTTTTGCGACACCAAGGCTGACGGAATTTTGAAAAAATTAACAATACATGTGTGATATTGAAAATACAGGTCACCTCGTAGTATTTTTCGGCTAATGCTAAGAACGGTACATGCCGAGAATTGTACCCACAGCATTAAAAAATTAGACTGTGTAGACTATAAAATTAAAGAGAATTTTTACCACAATCTGAATATAGTATTCAGTTTTGAAAATTTTAAACGTTTGGGATACCAGGGCCCAATGAGTGTACCAAAATTTAAAAAGTCTAAAATCTATGTGGGGTACCAAATTATGAGGCACTTTATTTAAAATACGAACTTGGTACCGGTATCTTTAATAATTTGTCCGATTGCAATTTTTAAATTTTGGACCCCTTCAAAAAGTCTGTAAGGTATGTGTGCAAAGCACTTTGCATATTGTTCCCAGTAATCAATTAGCATACAAAACATAAATTTCAATTACTAAAAGTATTCCTCGTGGTGTTTCTTGGCTGGCCCATACAAAGAACTTCAGCAAAAGCTTAAAACAATTATTAGTATCATTTTAATGAATAGTGAATGTATTTCGTTCAAAATAGTGAGCTCTAAGAGTTCACTAGTATAACTTTACTGTAAATTTTAGTTTCTCCTTATTCTTTATTAGTAACCTTTAACTTATGACATTACTTTTTGGTTTACATAATTAGTCTTTAATGCAAATATTACAACCACAACTAATTATCCGTAAGGCTATATTATTTATATTTATTTATAGTTAGTATTATTTATATTTCTGTTGGTTTACTGACTCAATTTGATGAGTATGGAAAAGAAACGGCACAATATACCACTAACACTCACTGATTTAGCGTATATCAAGCGATCCAAAATAATATTTTATATATTTTTGCGGGGACGAATAAAAATACAAAATAGCATTCTGTGTGTACTTATATTTATTTCCACTTTTTCAGATACCCACGATTTTTTTTCTCAAGCTGCACTAAAATTTTCTCCAGTCTAATGTTAACTACACTTTTCATGTACATAATCTCTACCTCAGGTTAAATGCGGTAACATTAGATGACTTACACCTTTTGTGTTGAAAATATTATCAGAATATTTTTATTCAGTGTTAATAATGGTTTATTTAATTTTTATACACAGTCGGAGTCAGTACTGTTAGTATGAACGAGTACGTTATGGCGTGGGGCATAAATAAGAACGGCAGCATGACACTGAGTACCTTCGTCTGCGACCCGAGATCAAGTAAGTTGCACACTCAAAACTTGAACTTCTTGATCTGAATGCACCATAACCTTTTGTGTGTTATTTTAAGTAACGGTAACCAGAAAATATCTGATATTAGTATAATTTGAGCTTTCCCTCTCTGCGGCTACAACGCTATGAAAACCTTGATCTCCTTTCAGACGTGTTTAATTCATGTTTAATTCATTCCAGAGGATGAGGGTGTGTCTAAGAGGTTCATATTTGCAAGCGACTGGGATAATAGTGTAGAGGATGAAGTCAAGAACTTGAAGAAGCTATTGCAGTCAAACGGTCTCTACGCCATTCCAACTGCATGCCACAAACCTGACTTCTTCCCAGGTACAATGGCTCAACACGAGTAACGCCACCTGTGTAATATATATGTGTTTCTCTGATAACGATAAATAAATAATTCAAAACTACGTTCAATGTATGCGTTTTTTACTTTTATAATTTAATTTTAACATTTATTTGCTTTCATTTGCTGTCTCCTTCCGTCTTTCCGTTGGATTCTTTACGGTGGAGAGAGGTTCTTGAGCTAGAGGGTGTGACCCCCCCCCCCAAGACAGTGCGGTACTTACGTAACATAATTCTGTAGGCTTTCACGGTCAGTCATCCATATTATTTATTATAACGTTCAAGCTTGTCGGTTATTAAAAACAGTCTCTTCGTTATGTTTTGACGTCTCAATCGGTTGTTGTCGTCTCAGTTGAGGTAGACAGACTGGTGTGTAAAATATACAGACTGCTTCTTTGGGACATGTTTCTAACTATCATTAGCCTGTCCCACTGCTTGAACCGTTGAAACGTAGTACGCCCGACCGACAAGCGTGTAAGTTACATGGGATGCAAAAGCTTTAAACTTCTTACATTAAATTATTATCAAATCAATGCCAGTAACTACATGTGTGGGTTTAATGAAAACATTTTCCATTACACATATTATAATTTAATTATCATAACTGAGAAGATACTTTATGGTTTGTAAAGTTTCAGTGTGCAGGATGGTAGTCCTACTACTCAGCTGCCAACTTCGTGAGAGCAGTTACTTACCAAACGCATTTATTATGGTTTTAGTCCCCCCACTCAAAAACAGCATTTTACAGTAAGCGAAAACCATTGGTGACAAGCGCCCTAAGCACGTATTTAGTTTTGGGAGGGCACCAAGTATCTGTGGGAGGGGAGTCGCTACTTTTACATATAGTTGCAAAGAAGATCACAATGGTGAAATGATTGAAAACCTTTGTTGTAAGGAGTACATATAGATTTTTAAGAAGGCACATATTAGGTTTACAGTCTCTTGACCATTACGTGTTTCTAACTACATTGATTCTTATTCGAAATATCTTCAAATACTGGTATCTCTGTATCTGGATTAAACAATTCAGAATATAATCATCTTCTTCTTCAAGGATTGAAGCAGAAATGGTTTGTTCTGGTCGCAAGCAGACAGACTGGGTCCTAAACCTTTCCGCCCCATTGACTTGTATTTCAATAGTTGTTTGAGGAGGACACTTGTTTCAGATGTTCATGCCATTTTAAGCAATCCTATCAAGTACACTCAGAATACAACATACAATATCAATACTCAGAATATAGTGTATAATAAACAAATTTATATAAGTAAATGTGTATGTACATTTACAAACTTTAACACATACCAATACAAGATTTTGTGAAACACCGTTGTACCTACATAAAGCGTTGCAGGTATTTAATAATTACTGAACCGTTGCAGTGAATCTCGTTCTGCTGAGTACCACGGTTTGTAGCCAATCGGATAACGCTTCCTTCATTCAAAGGTCTTCTCATAAGATTTTCCTGTTCGTCATCGTTCGAAGTCAGGTATTTCCTAGTACTGTCAGTTTCCCACTGTTCTACATATTGAGACTGTTTTTCGTAATCTACGAATATCTTTTCTTAGAAGTTGACAAAAAATCTGGTATATTAATTTACTGTCCTTGTGCCCTACTCTATTTTCCTACTCTATCTTCCCTACTCTATTCTCCTCAGGTATATTCACTTTATATTCGATTCACATCCTATCAGTGTTGGCCGTTTAAACTTCAGTAGCTAATGTTTACACTGTCCCTTGGCAATAAAGTTCGCTACAGTGCTCAGGTTTTGGACATACACTGCTTTCAATACTGTTACTTTTTCTGTTAGGAAATTTTTATTTTGTTTAGGAGTAGTTTGAAAAATGTATGGAATACTTCTCTGTGTTTCTTACTTTTCTAGCAATATCTTCCTCCGTTTTATATTTTGCTACTTTTAAACCATCAAGATATTTTAGTCAACTTCTTGATTAAGATTTAGTCAGCTTCTTGTAACGAGCATATAACCACGATATTTTAAACGTCAAAATATAAGGAACATGTCATAATAATTGAAGGGGATAAGACCCATTAAGTATTTACAATGAGAATGCCAAGCATGAAAACTACATAAGCAAATAATTAAAGAAGAATGAGCTCACAACAAGAGAGTTAGTACAGTAATGATAATAATATAAATAACAAGAAAGAAAATGCATTAAATAGTGATTATACAACAGAAACAATAACCCAATAGATCCGGTCACTAAGAAGCCAAGAAACCAAGAAGGAAAAATGTTACAAAGAAGAAATAATAATAATAATGATATCAATCAGAATGGTGACCTAAGAAGAACCAAGAAACTACAATAAAAATGAGATAAGAAGGCCAAATGTGAAATAAATAGCCAACACCAGTGAAGTAATAACTGAGAGACAAGGACAGATAGACAAAACACTAACTGACTACTTAGATGACCTGAATATGACCACTAGTCTAGTAAATGAGTAGGGCATCCAATATTAGCCAAGAGAGTGAGAGTAGTAATAATATTAGAATAATAAGAAGCTGTAAAGAACAGTATAATAACATAGTATGACCAGAATTAATGTAAATGAAAAGAGAATCAAAATTGTCAAATAACAGTAATAATTATTAACTAAGTTATGGAGAAATGATAATAGAAAGAAAAAAGAACTAATTAATAAATTACAGGTGATAATTAATAACATAGTACTACTAAAAACAAGATTAAAAGTGTAAATTAGAATCAGCTCAGTCAACCATTGTTGCTTTAGAGTGGGAAGACACATAACCTAAATACAGGTACTTTCCACTTAGATTAATAAGAAAAAATAACTAAAACATATTTAAGCGAAAATCTTTTGGACAAAAAATCAAGTAGAGGTGGTAAGGTTTCTACCAGTACCAAGATCAGCTACCTAGAGTAGTATTTATATGATAATTAATGTAAACCAAATGAACAAAAACAGACAAAATGGGAATCACCATGTAAAACTTAGATAAAACCTATTGCAAAATTAAACAGGAATAAAAAGGGTGATACCTGTATAATAAAGAAGATGTTATATCTCTAATAGGATATTGTAAGATAATTATTATCACTAATGTAAAGTATAATAATAATAACTAAGCACATCTGTCATGTGACACTAGATGCAAATACTGTTATTCAATCCTCAACACGAAAGAACAAACCAATGTATAAAAAACACCAGATTATAAACCAATGTAATAACTGTAGTGAACAATTCTAAACAAGATAGTGGCTTGAAAGAACACTACTTAATTAAAAAAGAAAAAAGTAAGGAGACACCTGATAGTACAATACACACGTGGTTAAATATAATCAAAACCAGGGAATAACAAAGTATTCCCAGTAACTAAGTCAAACAGTAGTTGTAATGACACTGTATGTGTAATTGGGACAACACAGAAATTGCCCAGAAACAATTTCACAATTGTAGTTAATCAATATAGCTAGTAGACTTATAGGCCTAAGGCAACGTTAGCATAGGAGATATATTTTGTGAATAATCATAAGTAGATGATAAGTAAAGAGTGTAAAAGGACTTGAAAAGCATAATCTCGAAGAGATGTGACTGTCACTAGTTAGTTCTAATCGAATAATATATAAATTTATTAATAAATAGTGCAAAGTGTTCATTTCAAACAATATCTTCCTTAATCATGGACGAAAACAACATATCATGTGTGGACTCTAAATTAAGAGCCAAATATTCGCCATACCGTAGTAAGCTTAGATTCACAATCTGAGGTGTGATAAGAAAGTTATATCAATTTAAAAATATTTGATTTATTTTGGAAAAATGTCTAGCGTCAGTTCATACTCTTGAACCCGAAGACCCACACTTATTGTAACAATTAAATAATTTCGCGAAGGGGGTATGTGCGCTAAAGTAAAGATCTTCAGCCAATCAAACAAGAGAAGTCGATACATTTTACAAGGAATGTAGACGAGAACGGCAGAAACAGACGCCATCTCGAGACACATTTTGAATAACCTTTGAAGAGTACAGACGTCAGCTCCTCATCGCCAGAAAACAGCTGTCTAACCTAACTTTGTGCGTGTTATCGAATGTAAACAATGAAAACATAACCTCACTTGTGCGAAATCATAATAACGTTACAGTTGAAGATTAGTGAAGACTAAATAGTGCGACATGAATTGCTAAGTGTATAATCCCTAGCAATTACGCGATATGCAGGGAGTAATGTGATTTTTTTACTTTTATTAAGGAAGTTAAGAAATTGACGATACATTTTATCGAACAACATTAATACAGTGTGTACAGACTAACGAATAAAGGGCATTGCACCCTATTATATTTATTCAGCAATTGGTTATAAAGAGAATTCTCAAATTCATTTTATTTAATTAGTAAATAAGAGTTATGAAGATGATGATAGTTTGTTCAATACAAAAACACTGACAGTGTTGCAATTAATAACATATCAATGAAGTCATTAATCGTTAAACCAATATTAAACTAACAATAGTTAATCAGAAGTTTGAGAACTGTCAGTTGACGAAATTAATTATCAGCAGTTAAAAAATGAAAATATAATTTATGTTTAGAATTAAGAACGAGTCTACTAAAATTACGATATTTCGTTATTTTATTAATAAAAGAAGTTCACACCAAGCGAAATACTATTCTAATAATTATACGATTACCTATTTGAAGGAATCCAGTATAACTATTCAGATGATTCTTGAAGGAACACTGAATTGATTTATTATTTTATTGTGTTCATATTTTGTGTATTGTAAGGAATTATTAATTCATTTAACTTTCATTGTCGGTTGACAATACAACAAAAGAACCTACATTTTAACTAAATAGTTAACCAAAAAATAAGTTTAACCAGTCTGATAATTGTAGATCAGAACTACCAACCCTGAGACAAGATTTTCATAAAAGTAAATTCTATTGTAAAGCAATTTAAACCTCGAACAGTTTATTATATTTTAAACCAACTTAAAGAATATTATCATAAAATAAATCACAATTTTACACAGCAAAATAGAGTCAGACGATTTATTTCAGTAGACTAGGTTATTACAGAACAGGTGGACATCTCTCCATGTATGGCAACACAGACAGCGGCAAATTGAATTTAGGGTGAATAAATGTAAAATTAGATTGTCACCT
The DNA here is from genome assembly GCA_034769895.1 of Magicicada septendecula. Classification (NCBI taxonomy): domain Eukaryota; kingdom Metazoa; phylum Arthropoda; class Insecta; order Hemiptera; family Cicadidae; genus Magicicada; species Magicicada septendecula. The sequence goes on from CM068375.1 coordinate 104,533,294, forward strand.
CAACCCTGCGCGGTCAGCCAGAATCACTTCAAGTAAGTAATTATTTAATAAAAGCTAAACTGTATTTTCAGTGAGAAATCGACTTCATAGATTCGCCTAGTCAACAGAAGAAACTGTCACACCATAAACAAGTTTCGAAGAAACCTAATCGAACAATTTTAAAACAACGACAAAAGACATTAACCGAATTTAAAAATTAATGAATTTAATTAAACAATTAAATTCAACGACAAATTTAAATAAACAAATAATTAAATAAAAGAGCACCGAACTTCGTCTTTCTACAGTATATATTTTTATGTATATTTAATGTGTGATTGTAAAGACAACACGCGCGCGTGTGTGTGTATGAAGGGGAGAGAAAGAGAGAGAGAGAAAGAAAGAGAGAGAGATAGAGAGAGAGAGAGAGAGAGAGAGAGAGAGAGAGAGAGTAAAAGATAGAGAGAATGGCAGACACAGAGAAAAGGAGTTACGTACACACACACACACACACGATCGCGCGCATGTGCATGTAGTCATGTTGATTGAAAAATAACGCAATGATCTAAACGCCAAGTTTTCTCTCAGACTTGCATTTAATTGGATGTCTATGGATGTTACGACAATCTTCAAGTGAGCCGCATTTCCAAACCGGAGAGACGAAACCAGTAATAACGTTTGTGGAAACCTGATCCAACAATGCTGCTTCAGAAGCACAATAATCCAGTGTGCATTGTTCACGGTCCTCTTACTCCTCTGACGTTTTACCCTTATCAGGGTATGTGTGGTATTATTAACTTTCAGTATCTATTTGTTCTTTCAAAAATTCTCATTAGTGTTCAAGTAATTCTCATTTGCTTCATTAAATGAACCCCTGTTGCTTTCTTTCGGGTATCCACCCAACTTATTTAAGACGTGTCCTTAGGTCGTTTACTCTCCACAAGATTCACAGTTTTATCCGTTCTGGCATTCTCAAGTAGCTTATGTATGCCTTACTAATCTATTCTATTTAACTTTTTTTTTAATCTGCAATTGTTATAATATAGAAGACTTTACTCCTTTTTTTTACAACGAGAGTACTTATAAGATACATATTCAGACACCAATTCCATGGGTTTAATAGTCAACCGAGTAGTGTAAGTTGCTGGGAATATCGTACTAGTAGCATGCGTTTCTTTTAATGACTTGGAAATGGTTTGATGTTTCCCCGTTTTTTTATTGTTGGTACCCTGGCTACAGGTAATCTAAGACTGTACTAACAAATAAGGAATATCACTCATTTTTATAATTGCTATGTAACGTATATTTGACCAACTTACGTATCTACCGAGACGTCACGCTGCCTAGGGAAGATCAGGGAGATTCAGGAAGAGGTAGAGCCGACAATTTTATTATTTCTGATATTTTTATATTAATTTTTTTTACGTCTGCTTGTACAAACTACAAAATAAGCCGTGATACATCATCAGTCATTTAACATCTACTTTGGACTATAGGCTTACTATTATGGTCAATTTAGTCTATTAAAAAACTAGAGGAAAATAAAGCTGAATAGGTGTTTCATACCTTAGAAAAGTACCAGCTTCCATGTAAAATATAAAGTTTTGATTTATTAATATAAGTAAGAAAGTTTTTCTATTTCTAGTTACATATAAATTGTCCATGTCTTCAAAATACAGCCCTGCGACACTATTAGTGTAAACACAGCGTAAAAAATGTGTTTTTCATACCGATTAAAGAAAATTCTAGCTTATAACAGAAAATAATTGTTGTAGATTTTAGCAAAAACAAAAACAAATATATATATATATTTCTATAACATTAGCGATTAATAGACACATGAATATAAAGTTAATCTAATATAAAATAAAAACAAAAATTGAATATTATTGAAACTGTTACCTTCAGGGCTGTTGGCCCGTGGTCGATTGCTTAAATTTTCGTGTCTAAACGTGTAGACCACACCTTCTGAGGTCATCTTTACTAGAAATAAAAGGAAAAACGTTTGCAAGGATGACAGGCTGAACGCACCTCACAGTAGAGGAGTAAGTAAACCTAAGTTTTTTTGAGATATTTGAGGATTGTCCAAATAGGTATGTCTCTTGCTGTTTTGGGGACAAGCCCCCTTCAGCCGGTTGGTTTTGGTTTGTGGAAAACGAGGTTTACTATATAACTTCAGGTGTCCTAGGCGAGCCAATCACTGACCAGGTAAATTCTGATTGGTTCGGTAGCAACAATCACAGTTTAGAGGTAAGCAAAAAACCGAATAACTTCAGCTATCTTAAGCTAGCCAACAACAAACCAGGTAAATTCTGTTTGGTTGGAGAGCAGCATGTCAAATCCCATTGGGGATCGTGGCGGCGCATTCTGCATTCAGCTCTCCTGGTAGAAACATTTTCTGCTCTCTCTAAGGGTTCCAGTCATTTTTCTTAGCTTTTGGATCTATGTTGCTATTCTGGCAACACCTTCCATTTTCTACTGCTTTGCAAACGAAACTGTTCATCTGCTCTGCTTTTTTTGGGACGCTGCTTTAGGTAAAGGGAGGAGGAAACGCCTCACCGCAGAAGAGGGCTTCAACAGGACCAGCATCGGATCGGACCTCGTCAGAATCTCCTGTGACTCGGCCATCACAAGGATCACTTCTTGCTGATCATCACATGAGGCAAGAAGAAAACAGCAAAGAAGAGGACCATCACCGCTTACCTCTGCGCAATGCTTCTATTCTTTCTTTAGCTGCTGCTCAGGGTACGTTAGGTAGCACTGCTGAGGATTCCCTTAGCGAACTCACACCAGAGGTGAGAATCGCTTGTGATACCACCGAAGTAAACCCGCCGTGTGGAGACAATTCTAGGTAAGGAGAGATGTCTGACGAAGCCGGTAATTAGCCCAGCTCTCTCCTCGAACAGTCTAAGGATTCTAGTCCCACCTTTCTTCAAACGGCTGCGGCCGGACCCGCACTTCCCGGTTGCCGGCAGAGGCAATCCTGCATGGCCAGCGTGCCCGAAACGGGCAATCAGCCAACGAGCAACGAGTCGCTCGCCTCCGTCCCACTCCACAAGATTAACTTTCCGCTATATCTTTCAATATAGACGGAATCCCGTGCGATCCGCGGGTGATCCCGTTGTCCGGTGACGGGCCTCATGCCTTCGTGCCGGTTGGGCAGCGAGGGCGCTAGGTCAAGAAAGCCAGGGGAGAACCGGACTTCCTCTAACTCCTCCTCGGTCTTTGCCATGGAAATTATCCCCGGCGCTGACGAAGCCGACCCGAAACCTGCTGCAACCTCCAACTGCTGGCCATATTCTGGCCCTGCTTTTCCTGCTACAGCTGCCTCAAAACCAGTAGCGGGATGACCGGCCGGGCAATGCAGGAGGTAGAATGGTCGCAGCGGTGAAGACCTCTATTTGTCATTACCGTGTCGGACTATCGCACAGGATCTACGCAGAGACCACCGCCATAGAGGTCCAATGCGCTGTTGGCGAATTCCTCATGCTGGCAATTTATAAACTGCCTAATAGAGAATTTCTGCACCCCAACTTGTCAGCCATCTTTGATGTTCACAGAAGGGTCATCACGGCAGGCCACCTGAACTGTAAGCAGAGTTGTTTCACTTCTCTGAACGGGCAGCGCTAATGCAGGTTTATCGGTGCTCGTCGAGCAACGGTGATTGGGCCTACCTAACCAACGTACTACCCCTTACGACGCAACGCGGATCCTGATTTTTTGGATATTGCGGTGATATAGGCTATTGCCTGTCCGGTTTCGAAGCTTCCTATCTAACGGAACTCTTGTCTGATCACTTATCGATCTTGGTCCATGTCGCCACCCAGCACACTAGTAGAATGGGATCGCTGTGGCCAAGCATTAAGTTGACGGTTGCCAGAAGCGAGACCATTTGAAACTGTTCGCAAAATCGACACGGCAGTTTCAGTATTAGTCTTGCCTCTACAACTGACGAGTCTTCCAGAACGAAGCTTAGCTTCACCCCCTCCCCTACCCTGAGAAGCCGAGTCTTCTCGCTTGCAAGAGGAATTCTCTGCGGAGACGCTGGTAGCGAACCTGTGATACGGCTGAGAAGGCAGCGTATAACTGAACAAACGGCATGTTACGTCATAACTTGTTGGCCTTCCGAAAACGCTCTTGGGAACTCGCCGTGGCTCAAACCAGGGACGCGTCAGTCGAAGGTCGCCCTTACAGGCTGCCCACTGCTCTAACGGGGCAGAGGCGCCGGCCTCGTATCCCCGCCGTTGCTGGACTGTTTAGATAATCTAGGTCACACAGAGGAGAAGGCCGAGTTGCTGGGCTTGTGTTTCGAGAGACAGTTCGCGCCTAACCATGAACTGGGACTTTGGCGAGCAAGTCTAAAACGGTGTGGAAGACTTTCTATCTCTTCCAAGACAAATACATCTCTAGTGACGAGGTCTCAGATCGGCTCGCTGAATTCCGACCGAGAAAGGCTCCTGGCTCTGACGATGTTTTGAACACTGCTCTTATTCTTCCTTCCAAGCTAGGAATTCTGTTCTTTGACACATATCTTAGACTGGCCTGCTTTACCAAGAAATGGCGTAAGGCTATGGTTATAGTGATACAGAAGCAGGGAAACGATGGTTCCCGTGTCGACATCCTCCGGTCCATTAGTATCCTGTCAGTCACATCATAGGTACTCGAACGTCTCGTACAGCGGCGAGTATAAGATCATCTTTGAAACTTTTGACTTTCCAGTCCCCGAACAGTTCGGCTTCCGAACTGGTCATTTCTCCACTCATCAGCGGATGAGACTGGTTGCTAGGTGCGACGGTGCTCACCGATCTCGGACTGTTGAGATTTTATAATGACATGGCTCTTGAGTAAAATGTGGATTCATTAACCCGAGTTATCCAGAGAGCTGTAAATGAATCCATACCGCTATGAAACTGCCGTTGGAGTTTCGCCTGCTTGTGGAATAATAAACTGGACCAGGCCAGACAAGAGAATACCTGCAAACAAGCTAGAAATCGTCTGGGTGTGGAGCACATAAAACTGTGGAAGCCAGGTGGGTCTTTGGGGCGCTTCGGACGACGTATGTCAATAACATTCGGCATGCAATTAAGTAGTACTAGATACGTAGTGTCGGCTCTCTGGGGAGGCGGTCCATGGGGTCTGGCTTACATGATTCTGGCAGGTAAAATGAAGGCAACTACGACGATTTTCTCAATGCTGTCGGGGAATAGAATGTTGATAGAGCCAGGGGATATATGCCAATAGATGCTGTGAGGTCTGCTACCTGAGACAGTTAACCCTGAAAAACTGGCGATACAAGATTAGCGAAAAGATTAGGATCAAGTAGGATGTAGATAATGGTATGCCTAGAAAAGTCAGTAAAAGAATAGACAGACAAGAGACGTCGGAAACTTAGTAGCTAGGTGGAATGCATCCACAAAAGGCATGGCAACCCAGGGTAAGAATGCAGCTCAACCTCAACTCGAGTCATTGTGCAACGCTGTTTCTTTAAGGACATGGAAACTTTAAAGCAAATCTGAGTTAGTTTCAACTTGCTGAAGACTAATGGTGCGTAAACATGTGGCGTTGGGATAGAGGAGACTGCGTGGTATGGCTCTGGTGGTGTGTCCTGCGTTTGAGGAGGCCAGAGAAGAACTCGAGGTGTTTTGGAGACGTCAAGATGGTGTAGACAGAAGACAGGTCTGCTGATGGAATGCGGAGAATTGTAAAGTGTTTGCACGAGTTTCCCGTAAAGTACGAAGAATGAAAGAGGGTAATAGTTGACCATCACGATTGAAAATGACTAATGGCCTTCCCCCCTAATATTAGGGAGGCGAGACAGTAAAGTTGGTTCGAGACTGTTCCATTGGTAGTTAAATGGAAGATCTAATAGGAAAATAGTCCTGAGTCAGAAGCCTGGGAATAAGTCTTCGTGACTTGCGAGCCTGACAGGCGGTGGTGGGTTCTGTGGGGCTTCGGCCTCAACCAGTGAACTGATAAGTCTGGTGGAATGCATTGCGGGCGCCGGGTGCCGGAAAAAGCAAACCGTATGCTGTTTTCTAGATGTGGAAAAGTCTTTACAGCGCATGGATTTTATTCAAGCTCCGGGACATTCAGCTTCCAAATTGCTACATTAATTTGGTTGCTAGCTTGCTAAGGAAGAGGAGCTTCTGCGTGAGAATAGATGACCACGTCTCTTCCAAGAGACGCATTACAGCCAGGGTATCTCAAGGTAGCATCCTAGGGCCTCAACTGTTTTGGTCTACGTCAACGACGTTTTCAGAGAGCCTGGAGTCCAGATATCCCTGTTTGCCGACGACACGGATGTACATACCGCCGATCGGAACGCTGACAGGACTATCATACGACTGCATTGTGTACTTGATGCGTTTCGGTCCCCATTGACAATTCGGACGATGCTGACCGCTTGTCCATATAACTCCAGTAAGTCGTCAAGTCCTCCATGGAAAAACATACCCACCTAGTCCCCTAGGTGGACCAGAAGAGGGTCTTAGGACCAGAAGAGGTGCTTCTCGCTATCCGAAAACGGTGCAAGCTATGCTGGAGATGGCAACAAACCAGGGAACCTACCGTTAAACGCAGGATGAACGCTCAATTTGCCCGTGCAACCAGCTTCTGCTTGATGCCACTGCAAGTCGATGGAACTGGAACGTTACACCCGAGTCTGTCTTGCAGTTGACTAATTGGCGAACAGAGAACCCGCCACCCCTTCAATCTCCAAACGGTATTGTGTACTGTACGGAGGGCAATGCAAAGATCTTTGCTGACTCTATGGAGGAGCAATTCACTGTTTGCTTAGGCGTCTGTGACTCCGACAACTTGGCAATCGTCACAGACTTCCTTTATGAATATTTGCTCGTTCTCCACACGACTCCATTGACACGTTTGACCGGGCCGATGTGGAATATGCCATTCATCGACAATAAGCGGGTCCTGGGAAAGATCGTATTAGCACGGCGGCCTTAAAAATTTCCCCCCTTCAGTCATGTGTCACTGTTCAATGGTTATCTTCGGCTTCACTACTTCTCCAGCCTGTGAAAATGTGCAAAAATTATAAAGAAACCCAATATACGCAAGCTGCGTATATTCCCCAAGAACCATAGGACCATCTCGCTCTTGCCGAACATCTCGAAGGTATTCAAGGTGTTCTGCACAGTCGGATTGATCCCCTGGTGAATAATGTTTTTTGGCAGGCACAGCTCGGCTTTTGCAAAGAGCATTCGATAACCCTTCAACTCATCAGGGTAATAACAATGCTCACTGACGCCGAAAAAAAAACATCTCTCCACTGTGGTAGTCCTGCCCGATGTGCGTAAGGCCTTCGATCGTTTCTGGCACAAAGGCCTTCTCTAGAAGCTAGCCTCGTCCCGGGTCCCTGTTTATTTTGTTCATCTCATGCGATTGTATTTTGCAGATTGCTCCTTTAGGATTTGTGTCGATGGACAGTATGTATCCGTCCGATCCATCGCTGCTGGCGTTCCTCAAGGATCTGTCCTTGGCTCTGTTCTGCATCTAGTGTACACAAACCACCTGTCTGTATAGCCTGTAATTACACTTTCTCTCTATGTATATCATATCTCGGCTAACATTCGTTATGCTACTGACGTGGGGCAACGTCTGCTTGCCCTTTCTTCCGGACTGACTAAAGAAATGGCGGACGGCAATCAATACGCGATTGCCTTCTCCCGTCAGCTACCAACCCGATGCCAGACCCTTTCCTTAACCGGGAGCCCAATCGTATATAAACAGTCTGTGAGGTACTTAGGGGTCACTCTTGATGGTCGCCTAAGCTTCAGAGCCCATGTGTTCAAACACTCCAGCATGCCCGCAGCGTCAACGCCATATTATTTCCCTGTCTTTCTCATCGAAGGGCAGTGCCAGTGCGCACTAAGCTCTCAATCTATCTGCTCTTTTTCAGAGCTACCCTCACATACACAACGCCTGCTTTCTTGTCGCTGCTATAACCATACGTTTTCTAAAGCTTGGAGCTTTTCAATCCAGAAACTTCCGCTACATCTCAGATTCTCCCTGGTTCATTCTCAATAATTCTGTCAGACTAGGGTTTCAGATTCCTTCGCTTTACGAGTTTGTGCGATCCCTTTCGCCCAAGCTCTTCAACCGTACCTCCAACTCAACTTTTCCCACCAGCGTCGCCTTAGGACGGACGAAGACCCACCACCCAACAAACACGAACGCCCCCAAGCCTTGCTGGAAGCTCTCTAAGTTATTATCTGCTTATTCACTCCAACTTTTCAAAGTTTCACCTGCCATCTTTTAGATGTAGGCCTACATATTTCGTGCCATTGTATGGTGACCGATGGATCGGGGGTTGCACTTGCTTTAGGAGTGTCTAGCGCCACCTTCTATAGGAGCCTCTTTTCCCTCCAATCTCTCCCACGTCTCGGCATTGCCATATGGTAGCCACTCGGGACTCTCTCTGGGTTGGCAAAAGTGCATCGATCCATTGTGGGCGAACAAATTTTGCCTCCCAACGCAAAGGGTTACCAGAGACTCCCCTGCTTCAGCCGTTGCAAATAGCGATTCATTATTGAGACACCACAGTTGGATCCCATCCCACTGTCTTAATAAAACAGGAGGATGCCAAGTGTTAGTGAGATGCATGAAATGAACTGCGGCACTGCCATCTATGCGCTCAAGGCTAAAATACTTATTAATTTCAGTGCGTTCTGCGTTGTTTGAGATGTGGGGACAAAGTGTTAACTACGTTCTCATGCATATTGTGTTTCTTTTTTGACAACTCTGGCCTGCTTGTGGCTCCAATTTCTTATTCTCAATAATCAGTATTGACAACTTTGATTGGTAGCTAGATTTTACATATTTATTTATTAAAAATCTTTTTTTCTCATACATGAGTTGTGTCAAAACCTGAAATAAAGCTTCGGGCGTAATCTTTTAAATTACGATATTGGTCATCAAGAAGAATGCGGTAAAAATCTGCCAAATTCTTTTCTTTATATTTGTCATTCAGTACGTTGCTGGACCGAATGTCGAACACTTCCATTTAAATTCAGGTGGTACACTTTCAAGGCTCCAAAAAAGAAGTTTTCAAAGAAGTGTGACGCATTTGCATCTAGACCTAAGAAATAGGTTTTAAACTGTGCATTCAAATTAGTTATGATTTTGGTAGCCAGATCTAAAGGAGACGATATGCCGTTTCATTGCTTAATTTTTCACAACTTCTAAAAAATGTAAAGCATCACTTAGTTAGTCGTGATTTAAGTACAAATAGTTTTTGCCGGAATACTTTTATGTATGAGTGTTGTAACTGTACATATCTTCACCGTACCATTGAAAGCAAATATAAGAAATAAAACACTCAATAATTAACACTAGAACACCCAAAGGATGAATAATTGTGTACTAAAAATTATATCCGGTCCACGAAGTAATTGAAAAAAGCAATTGAAGAAGAAAAATAGTAATGACGACGAAGAATAGAAGAAAACATAGTAATGTGATTAACCTAATAACCCAATAGATCGGACAGTGAAGAGAGAAATACAAAACAACCATAATAAAATATTTATTAAGGATGATAACAGAATCAGTGCAATTAGGGAAAACCAAATAAAATCAACGAAAAGAAGAAATAAACAATGAAAAGAATGAAACTAATAAAAAGAATATGAAATACTGATAATGAGGAAGGAAAAGAGGTACTTTAAAAGCCAAATGCAAACCCTATACTATGACATGACTATGACATCAAACCATCAATAAATAAGTCTAACTGACCTGACAATATGACCAGAACTCAAAGGTAAAACAATGATAGGAGAAAAATAAGGTAGAGAGTGAGTCTAAGAATTGTATTAATATAAGAATTTATAGTAATAGCAAATGAATTGTATCACAAAAACTAGTTAAATGATTAATGTAAGTATAAGAATATAAGAAACACTATTAATCAACAATAAGGTTGAGAACATTATAAAAAGAAACACCAGACAATAAATAATAAAGAATAATACTAATACAGTTTAAGAAATAAGTAAAATGTGTAGAAATTAGTAATAAGACAAAACCATTGTTGTGAATTAAGATAGGGACACATAACCTAAGCTAACAAGCAATTGTCAATTGTAATCACCAAAAGTAATAACAAAAATGTTGTTAAACTAGAGTGTAGTATACTACAATGAAACTAGAGATTATAAGGATCAGTCCAATAACAAAACTAGTTACCTAGAAAGACTTGTATAAGTAATGAGTTTAAAATAACATGCTGAAATGGACAGAATTGAATTTGCACCATGACCAATCTATTTAACATGTAAAAGTGATAATGAAAGAGGAAGGGGTTAATGTCAATAGTATAATTGAAATGTAATACCACTAATAGAAGGCAAACCAATGATTATTGCCATGAATTAAATAATAATTATGGAAATTAAGTATAATTGTCATGTAAAACTAGGTGCAAGAAGTGTTAAGGATTTACCAACAAATTGCAATACCCTAGGGCAGAACAAAATCTTGCCAAACTTTGTCACTATTGTAATGGACATTATGTAAACAGTAATGGATCAAAAGACAAAGTTTTAACACAAAATAAAACTTTGATAATGTAACACCCAATGATGTTGAAATATAGACTGATGTAAAGTATAAGTACAGTAGAATAAACACCCACTGACTAAAACTGAGATAATCAAAAGATGTAATGCTTATCCCAGAATGGTTAGGCCAAAATATAAACGGTTTAGAAACCAATATTAACATGAGACAAAAGTAAATGGTAGTGTGTGTCATAGACCAAGGGTCAAAGACAAGATAATTATATAATTATTATCAATAACTAATTAATCATATCAAATACAGCAATGTAATAGCTATAAGAAGTCATAGAAGACAATTGTGAACAATAATAGTACATTAAAAATAAGTAATATTACTATAAGGGAGTTATCAAGATATCATAGATCATGGTGAGGTAGGCCTCAACTACCAAAGGACGATTTTAGCAAATTGCCGTATTATAACTTAATGAAAAAGAGTAATATTCGATGAGTAGACAGTAGTCATAAATGTTTATCGAAATAAAATAAAATAGTTAAAATAAAACAAAAAGTATTATATGTAAATAGATAACAAAAATGTTAATAAGTTTATTCTGTTAATAATAGTCAGACATATAGAGAGTGGGGAATCAAATTGTTCGTCTAAAAAAGACAGGAGCAATGGCAGTAATGAAAAGTGAATTAGATTATAGATAAGGGAACAATTTTATTTATTAAGAATTAATAAAGTACAACTCCGTGGTCGTTGATAAGCAGACCAATTTTTCATACCAACCCAAAGAAAGGACGCCGTGAACTCGTCTGTTTTAACGAAAGTTACCGAAGAATTACGGAGTTTACGAAAACTGACCAATTAGAAGTCATTATCCAACATTAGAAGCCGAATTCTGACGCCGGTGAGAGGAACAGTTCATCATCAGACAACGAGGAGGAAGCCACGTCAGTCGCGATTCTCAACAATGAAAATTTAATGTCATACAGCTGACTAGACCAAGGGTAACCTCAAAAAGTGAAAGTGAGGTTAGACAGAGTGTAAACAAAAGTTGTGATGTTTTAAATTACAGTGAACTTATACGGAGTATGTGCGCATAGGCAGTGTAATCATTATTAATTATTAATTAATAAAAAATTAATAGTGCCAATCCAGGAAAAGGGAAAGAACGCAAGTATAGTGACTTAATAATTACTTAAAATAATTATGACCTTTTTTCGATAACCAGATTATCGAACATCATTAATAATATTATGTCAGCGGAACTCTACAAGGCATGAGACCTTATTTAAATTAACAATTTTTTAATAATTATTAATAAAAGAAGAAAAAAAGAATTAACTATAGTTGAACATAATTGTCATGATTAACCTCCGAACATTCCAAGATAAAGGGGTATCAATTGATTAATAATGAACTTTAAGAAACTTTGAAGTATAGTATAATAATTATGTTGTATCGTTTTAATTTTATAATTGTTCAAAATATTTAATAATGAGTAACCATATTAAGGAGTAATATCCAATACCTGTTTTGTTTCTTATCCAGTCTGATGAAGCAGAAGTTTTCCACTGAAATGAATTTATAACCGTGCATTACGGATAATTTTAATAATGTTAAACAGTTGTTAGTAATTTAAAAGTTAAATGGTTTTTATTCACTTAAACCAGCTTTAATCTCAAATGTCGATACAAAATCGTTCGTTGAAATTTCATGTTATTAACTAAGGTTTTTCAATAATGTAATCACTCTCCTACTACTAAGTAATCATAGTAGTGTAATTCTTTAAGTTTTGTTGTATCTTGCAGTCTCAAAGAACTCACATTGTTTTTAAATAACCTAACCAAAACATTACCGCCCAACATAATGGCGGAAAACTAGAATCAGAACAGCAAACCCTGAGAAATAAGAATTTTTTAAGAGTCTATCAACCAATATTATTAAAAAAAACAAAAATGATTGACAACACTAATGTCGTGTAATTTAGTTTCCTAAATAATTGTTTGGAGAAATAAACATAATTTTACCTGACCAAAGAGTTCTACAAATTATTTCCATAGACTAAGACGTTACAGTTTAGGTGGACAGCAACCACGGTTGGCAGCACTGGTGGCGGCAGTGAATTGGTTTAAATAATTTTAAACATTTTAACCAGCATTGTAAATCTGCATTGCTTTACAGAAACCAGCCCAAGTAAGTACATGTTTAACCAATAAATTCTAATTCCAGGGAGAAGTCACCTGCACTGATTCATCTTATCGAAAGGAGAACATAGAATTAAACACCACAATTAAAACTACAATACGATAGAATAAATTTCTAACGAATAAAAAGAAATATAAACGGGCACATACGGATCTCGAATTATTACAGTGTACATATCAGACTGCAAATTTTCACTTTGCATTTTAAGATTTAAATGATTAATTTGTTTCACCAAATCTGTTAGAAATACTAACTTCTACAGCCATTCACCGTTAATTAGTAAATGTACTGTTTTGTTCTTCTCATTCAGGGACATGTTGATTTCAGTCCGAAGTTAAAAAATTGTAGCAAAACTGTTCCACACGAAAGCCGACGAATCGAGACGAATCGCTGTATGGTACTGTAACTCATGGCTTATATTACGTCCAGGAATGTACGAAACTGGCAATGCTTAAGTTCATGGGAACGATTGAAATTTTCTGTGGAAACTACAGGTTCCATTACGTACCGATATCCAAATATTTGCCAGATAAAGCTTGCTGGCGAAGAATGCAATATAGAACCGTTGGCTTGAAAATTCCCTCTTTTTTTTGAGATGTTTGTCTCGGAGGACAAGTCTCCGGCTGATCTGGGTCAAGCCCCCTTCAGTCGATTGGAACGATGTGAGGAATCGCACGCCAGCGCGGATCGGAAGCGGAGAAAATGGAGCCACTCCGGAGAAAGAGTAGTGCATGGATGTGTATTTGTGTTAATGTAGTGTAGAGCTAAATGAGTGATGGAAGAGGCTGATGGAATTGTCATAAAAATTTAATCATAAGGAAAGCCAAGACGGGGTCGTGTAACGCAGGGCGCCAAAGCTGGAGGGAGGCGTCAGTGAGGCGTAAAGGTAATGCGGGCGACACAAAGGAGAAGGCTAAAGACCAGGTAGATAGATAGGAGAAGTTAAGAGGTTAAGTGGTCAAGAATGATGCCACATGGAGTATGTTTGTAGATGGGAAATAAGTATTTCTATTTCTTAGTCTCTGACGGCGAGGATTTCTGGGAGGAGGTCCATCGGCAACGGCAAGGAGGCGGTTTATGGGGAAGGAAGGTCTGCGGGAGTTGCGGGTAGTTCTGTTGATGGAGGTAGCTATTGATAGGAAGGAAGCGCGTTGTTTTGTGGTCTGGGAATATTTCCAGTTAAGCCTGTGTAGGAAGGAGTCAGGGTTGGCAAACGTTTGTTGAGGGCATAGAGAGAAGTTCCTCAGTTTTCATTGCTTCATAAATTTGTCTCATCCAGCCCGTTTTACCAGTACACATGGTTTTTCCTCCATCAGTCGTGATAGACTTTTACAATCTGACCATTAACAGCTCTTCTTGTTCTCGTTAACAGATTAAACAGATACATAAATTACAAGACTAAATGGCAAAAACATGTAAACAAACGAACAAAAGTCACTTCCACTTGCTGCTGGCATGATACAATAAGTTCAAGTGTTAAACACTGGGCCTATAAGGCACATATACTGGTTGACATTAACGCTTAATGGTGACATAATACAAAAGATACAGATATTACAGAACAGATAACACAGACATTACAGTACAGATAATTAGTACAAAGTATTATTAGTTGAACCTGAAGGGTAAGTCTAACAATTTGTGTCTTTTTAGTCTGTAAATGTCTTTACTATTATAAAACAAATTAATTGCTAGAGGGTTTGATGCTTTTATAATTTACAGATGTGTTTCCTGCAGAGGCGCATGATTTCTTCTCTCACAGTTGGAACTTTGAGGTCTCGGTGTATAGAATTGTTGGAGACGAATTATGGAGCGTCGACTATTGATCTTAAAGTTTTGGACTGAAAGCTCTGTATAATCTCGATGTTACTTGTACTAGCAGTACCCTAAGTTGAATACCATAAGTTCATACCGGTTTAAAAACTGCTTTATATATTAAAAGTTTGCTGCTGAAACTTAACCACGATTTTCTGCCTATCAGCCAGAAAATCTTCTTAGAGGTTATGTGTTTTTCAACATTAGTCTCCTGTCCAGGTGCATCCCAAGGTACTTAGCACTATCAGTTTGGGGTATTGGTTGACCGTTAATTGTTACTGGAAGGCAGTTAGCCTTAAGTGTAGTGAAGGTAACGTGTACTGACTTGGACGAATTGATTTTTATACGCCATTTATCAAGCCATAATTGAATGGTGTTTAATGATTCTTGTAGCATAAGAGATGCTATTGAGGAGTCATAGTGTGTCGCTAGGATTGCTGTGTCATCGGCGTATATAGCAACAGTGGTTTTACTTGCTGACGGTAAGTCTGAGGTGAACAGGAAGTACAGCAGAGGACCCAGGACACCTGACCCTGTATAACACCTAATGACCCCATCAGGGTAATAGAGGAGAAGTAGCATCCGAGAACTTGACTTGAAACACTCTGTCCACTACGTAGGAATGTAGAATACGGTAACAATTATGTGGCAGATTTTTCTTTATTTTGTATAACAGTCCAAGATGCCAGATTTTATCAAATGCCTGAGAAAACGTCGAGAAACACACCTGACCTGAACATCTTCGATTCCAGCGATTTATTGATAACATTTGTTATTCTGTGTATTTGATCTACCTTAGAGTGTTTTTCTCGAAAGCCGAATTGATGATCCGGAATTAGATTGTTTTCTACAGTTATTGACATAAGTCGTTTTACAAACAGCTTCTCGAAGATCTTACCAAGTATCGGCAGAAGGCTTATGGGTCGATAAGAAAAGGGTCTTGAGGGTTTTTACCAGGTTTTCAGACCATGATTACTTGAGCTGATTTCCAAAGAAGAGGAAAGTATGCAAGTCTGAGTATGGCGTTGAAGATGTATGTTATTAGTACAAAGCATTTGTGAGGCAGCCCCTTTAGAATTTTCTCCGATAAATAATCAATGCCGGGGCCTTTTTACTTTTCAAATTATACAGGATTATTTCCTTAATTTCGTTAATCTTAAAAGGGTTAATTGGTAGAGTCAGTTAGAGCGGGGAATGTAAATATCTTTGTACTTCTTTATCGAAAGAGACGTACTGGCTTCAGGCTGAAAAACGTTGACCAAATGTTCAGAAAAAGTCTGAGATTTCTCTGTATTGCTTCGCGCCCAGCTACCATCTGGTTTATGTATTAGTGGTATTTGTAATAGTGGTCGTTGTAATCGTTTTGTAGCCTTCCACAAGGAATAATTAGTACTTGCATGAGGTGACAGATTTTCTTGATAATCCTGAATGCCTTCATTCTTTAAATTTTCTAACAATCATTTTAGTTTTCTGGCCGCGGAATTCCACTTTCCTTTATCATCCGGTTGATGAGTATGCTGCCAAATTCTTTACAATATACGCTTCGCAGCTAATTTTTTTTGGAGAACCAGAGGAAGATTTAAGTATTTCTACACTCTTTACTGTATTTCAAGGTGTAGCTTCCCAGGCTCATTTTTGAAAAGTACTGGTGAGATAATTTACAGCCGAATCCAATTCAGCAGATGTGTGGAGTGGAAGTTCTAGCGAGATATTATCATTTATAAGCTCTCTAAAGTAGTCCCAGTCAGTATTACGATTTGTAAGTGTTGGCAAACTTTCAGACTCAATTATAGTATTGCTAATAGTGGCAATAATTGGAGTGTGATCAAAGGACAAATCAAGGCAAGAGTCAACTTTGTAGTATTTATGAGACAAGCATCGTATTAAAAAGAAATTAATGAGGTCAGGTATTTTATTTGTATTAGAAGGTCAATGTGTTTGTTGACCTGTGGACAGGAAGGGCATGGATTCTTGTTTAATGACATTATATAAAATTCTACCTTTTGGATTAGCTAATCTCGAATCCCATTGCGGGTTTTACATTGAAGTCACCTCCCATCACAAAACGTGCACCAAGAGTTCTAAGAAAGAAACTGAAGTCAGTTTCATTGATTCTGTGTTCCGGGGGACAGTAGAGTGCAGGAACAATTAGAGGGCCTCTTTGATCTTCAATTAAAACGTTTGTCGCCTGTAGGTGAGCAGTTTTGACTTTAAAGAAGAGATAATTATTTATATTGTATCGGATTTACAGAGCGGTTCCGCCATGAGCTGTACCGTCAGGATGTTGGGTATCATAAACAGTAAATCCTGGAATTCTTATATGGCTTCTGTCTGTGAAATGTGTCTCAGATTTTGGCATAACGTTTAACCTGTTGTCAATAAGAAAATCTTTGAGTTCTAGGCTGCGCGTTTAGAGAGCCCATTGGCGTTCCATAATCCAATCCTGTAATTGTCATTCATTATTAATTAGAAAGTTTATTGACGAGTGTTGTAAGGAGATTAAGCGTGACGCTATTTTGCTGCACGAGTTGATTGAACATAGTCTCAAATTTTGTCAGGAAGTGTGAAAGTGTGATGTCCTCATTTGCTGTTTATTTGTGATTGCTGTCGTCAGGAGGCAAGGATTCTGAGTGTCGTTGTAGTCATGTAATTTGAACGTAAGTAGGAAAAGAGACGTTACGGGTATTCTGTTCTGTTCAGTGTTCATGGTCCTAAAAATTGAAGGGGTTCTCCTAGGTATGGTGTTAGGTACGGGGTTTTTTCTGGCCTGCAGATTTTGATAAACTTCACAAACTTTATAATTAGCTGTATGCGGACCATCGCATAATGCACCTGTGGCTGGTGTATCCTTAGGTTTTGAACAAGTTGCGGAGTTATGTTCACCTCCGCACTTGGCACATTGGAAAGGTTTTCTGTAGTACGTCTTAGTGTGACCGTATGACTGACAACGAGTGCATTGGATTACGAAGTTTTTTTCTCCGAGGTGGCTCTACAGTAGTCTGAATGTTACCTAAAGACCTTAGGTTATATATTTGTTTATTGTTTGTTGCAGGTTAAAGATCAATAAAGCAGAGAGGAGGGGTGTTTTCTCTTCTCTGTGTCTAATGTTCATTATATTTCGGACTGAGTGTCCATTTTCTTTTAGTGCTTCTTTAATAAAGTGTACACCGGTGCTACGATGAATGTTTCTTATGACAACCCGGTATGCTCGCTGGTCTTCAATTTGATATGTATGGTTAATAATTTTTTCGTCCTCGAGGTGACGGATTAATTTTCTGTAAGAATCAGACACAAAAGTGTTGATTTTCACCGTACTGTCATCGAACGATTTAGTACTGTACTGTTCTGATTCTACAATTTTTGTGAGGTTATTAATCATACCATTGTATCTGAGGACACCATGAAGGTATACAGGAGGAGGTCTAGATACTTTCGGCTGAGCCAAGACTTGAGTAGGTTGGACGTCATCAGGATCATTTATAGGTAAGACCGTAAATCTGTTGTGTTTATTAAGCTGAGTGTGTGTTCTAGATGTGTTTTCTGAAGACTGGCAACTTCTTTTTCGTTTTTTCACCATCTGCCAGGTGTGGGATCCGTGTTGTGTGAAATCGACATTATCATTTCTGCCTGGCTGTTGACTGATACAGGATTGAAGGGCATTTTGCGCCACAGTTATTGGAGGTAATGTAGGCAGAATGTTTGCGGTTCCTGAGTGGACCGTAGGAACAGGTTCAACTTTAGTTGACAGGGCTGGTTGCTGATAATTCATTATTGTTGATTATTGCAACAGAAAGATAAATTGAAAGACACACGTACTTCCAGATGAGTCATTTATTGCCTTGTGTTTATGCTGTGTAGAGAACCAGGTACAGACAATCCCAAGCCGCAGACGTCCTACACGAACCAGCAGACGCACGTGCGGCCCCCTGGCCGGTTGCTTGGATTTGTTCGAGTAATCAGATAAACCTTCTGTTGTTATCTTTGTTGCAGTATTAGTTACAAATATAATGTCTGCAAATGTTGTACTTCTTTAGTACCGCGATAGTTTTATTGTATATCATACACAGTGCTTTATTATCAGGTCCTATAAAGTAATAGACTACACTCCGTCGTTGTCTAAAAAACGCGAGGTTCAGTTTCCACTTTCCTTTTTCGTGCGTTGAGTGACATTTTTATATCAATAATGTTAAATTTAGGCACAAGAACTACAACCAAGTGATGTAATTTTTTAAAAGAGCGTAACAAATACAAAATCTGAACGTATTATCAGAAGCACACTGAAAACACTCGCTGTGCATTGAGGTTAGGAACTGCTGCACTGCCACCTATGCGCTCAAGGCTAAACTACTTTACTAAATTTCAGTGCGTTTTTCGTTGACTGAGATACGCGGACAAAGGGTTAACTACATTATCATGCATATTGTGTTCAGCGTTAGTTACGATACCGAGCAGAACTTCTGAGTCCCTACAAACTGGAATTGGGCGGCGGGCCGGATTGGTCCGTGGCCCGTTTTTTGAAGACCCCTTACTCTACTACGTGGATTTTGCTTAACGCCGGCGTAAATTTCTTAAACCATTACTGACACTATATAGGTCACACAAGTAGTAAATTTTTCAATACATAGGGTGTTAATTTTTTTTTTTAATATCATCTCCTAATAATTAGTAAATCGGTATATGTTTATGACATATTGTTCTTAATAACGGTTTATAAAATTTAAAGTTTTGGAAAATTCCACTATACTAGGAGTGAGGAAATGGAGGGAAGGACTAACCTATAAAAAGCAGTGCTGGTGTTGGGCTGGTGTTTAATAGCGACTTGATAATTGTGGAATATGCGAAACGCGTCATAGAAAATGAAGAACGAAGTATTTAGCAGACACAATAGTTACGAATGTGTATGTTACACATTATACCGTTCAGCATACGGTATGGAACACGTAAAAGTTGCCAGACTGCCCTTAATTTCCCCAGCCCTCTAATTTACCCATTAAGACTGTATAGAGCCAAAATGTGGTTCATTTATAGTGAACACTTAGGTGACTTAGTTGCTCAGTGCATGGTCAGAGAAAGCAAGAAGTCTGATGATTTTCCAGCAGAATTTAAACAAAACAAATTGCAGCTGATGCACACTGTGTAGCGGGTAATTAATGTAACAAATATGTACAAACCTGCTATTGGTTCATTACCGAATTAACACAAGTGTTCGTATGCAGTATTTTTTTCTAAAACGGGATTTACACAATTAAAAAATCTGGTGCGCAGTAGGCTATTAAACGCGAAAGCAAAGTAAATCAAATCTAAGCAAAACAGGTAACAATCGACATCTGTCTAAACACGAACAACATATAAATACCACGGATTGCAAACGCCGCTGTTATCACAGAGCTCCCTACCAGCTGTGAAATTCTGGGTAAGTGTAAACAGATATTATATCTTTTACGACTAATATGCATTCTGAATTTCGTACATTAAATTTACAAAGTACAGTCAGCTCCTGGTTATCCGGGGGCAGAATGTTCAGTTTCTGTATTGACCGTGCTAGGTCAGAACAAAATAAAAACTCAAAGAAAATGTATTAAAAATACTGTGAAAGTAATAACAGGATAAAATGAAGAATTATTGTATTTATTGCAAGCGCGTGGGGTCTATGATAAAACAGATCTTGGGTCTATTACTCTAAGAGCTTAAACTTTTTTTTCTCTAATAATGAATCGGCTTCTGTGATAAATGATAGCGTCAATGTACGTAGTACGTGTTTATTAACATGCGTTTACTTTTATTTCAAACCATATAAATTGAACGTTTGGTGGACTGTCCTCAGGCGAGATGTGTTTATTTCTTAACAAAACTTTTTAATGACGTGTAGTCCAAAGAATATGTTTGAGGCACTGGGGATATTACAATTTAATAGTATTCTTGTAGTAACGAAATAAAAAATAATTTTTAATAGCAATTTTTTATTTATTTTCAGTCGCGATACAAATAAATTATTTCCCCGACAAACTATTTCTGTTCAAGATAGACTAATTATTAAATAAGTGAATTGTACAGTCTAAGTAAAATTTAATTGTTATTGACACCAATGTTTTACTTGATCGGTTTATAAATTATTTGCGTTTCCTACAACATTATTTCAGCGGACGAGTATAAAATTCTTTCAATATTCCGCGTAATGGTAGTCGATTTTTTTAGGCTTACACTAAATATGCGATGGTTTTATTAGTTTTAAAATTTGTTTGTTTTAATTGACAACTGCGTTTATTTAAAATATACCGAAATGTGTAGATCCTAACAATACTGTATGATTTTCCTAGATTTACATCTTACTTACTTTTTATCTTACTTACTTAGTTATGTCGCGTATTAGTAGAACGCACAAAACCCCCATATGCAATGTATTTTCCTGTCTAGCCCATTGTATCAACCCACTCTTGAATAGAGTATGATTAAGTTAGCTATTGTTAGTTGTCCTCAGAGTGAAATTCATGTATAATGTAGATAATTCTCGCACCTTAAATTGTGAGGGAATATGTGCAGTATTCGTACCTCGACACAGATGGATCACCAGTCATCGCCCTCCATCTGATATCCCTTGTTCTGTACATCTTGAATACCCTTTGTTGAGTCAGGACGTGGGAGGTGTAATAAATTGTTTACGTTAGGGTTGGTTGCAATTTCTTGTGAATCACATTCCTGTTTCTCCTGGTGTTCTTTTGTACCCGCTATTTTGACAAAGTATTGTATATTTTTCAGAGAAAATGGCCGCCAAGATGTTGACAACCGTTGTATTCGCATTCACTGTTATGACGTCATCTGCGGTTTATGCGTTATCACCCAGCGAAATCGGACCATGCCCGTACACGACAGGCGTTCCGTTCTTTAAACTGAATTTTGTAAGTAATCAGATTATGATGATAGTGACGACTTTCCAAGCAGTTTCAGTAAACGTTCACATATTTATGTTGTTGCACAGGTCTGCGATAAATCGTTTTATGGCGCTTTCATATCAGAGGATTCCCAGAAAATCAGCTGCGCCCTCGGCCATATCAGCTGCGCTCTTAATGGTACCATCACCATGAACATAAAGGTTTTTGAGTAAGTGATAATGTTATTAGCTTATGACAAGCCCTTTAACTATTTTTCTGCTACGGCTGCAGCAACTACTATCACTATTACACATATTGCAACTGCTTCTCCGACTCCGACTGCTGTTGCTAATGTTACCCTCGTACTCCAACTCCAACTCATACTGTTACTGATACTGCTACTCTTACTGTTACTGACGCTGCTGTTATTACTTAGAGTCAAACTGTTACTGTTACTGCAATTGCTATTGCTAATTTTACTGCAACTGCTGCTGTTTCTCCAAATGTTATTACTATTGCTACTACTGGTCTTCCAGCTACTATTCCTAATCTTAATGGCACAACCACTCTTACTATTACAACAACTCATATTTTCACTGTTACTGCTACTCTTACTGTTACAACTACTCATATTTTCACAGTTACTGCTACTTCAACTGCTTTTGTTAACGCTACTGCTACTCTTACTGTTATTTCTATTGCTACTGCTACTCCTACTCAAATGGCTAATGTTTATCCTAATTCCACTGTTACTGTAACTGCTACTGTTACTCATACTCTTACTACTACTCTAGAATTAAAAAACTATTTAAAAATTTATACACTTCTTAATATTTTAAAGGCGGTACGTAGTCTACATAGAAGACATTCTCTCTTTACATCATTATAATTATATTTTGATCAATTTGCGCTATCCTAGACGAATATTCCCTTCAACGAATCTTTCATCCTCTAACAGTCTATTAGCCAGGCGAGTGTGCCCAGATCTTTGTATGCGTGTGAATTATAATAATATTATTAACTACATTCTTTTTTAAACTATTTGTACAGAAACGGTGTAAAAAAAACGGACGAATCGCCCGATTTAGTGGACTTGGGAAATGGTGCTATTCAAAGGACTTTGCAAACTGATGGTAAGGGCAATTAAGCTTACTGTATAATATTTTTTCACTGCCGATTTACTTTAAACTGGGTGTTGTTATGGAAATCCGTTTTCTAGAAAGCATAGGTTTTCGTTTATTAAAAAAACTGTATTTTTGTAAAACGTATATTTCACTCTACAGTTGTAGCAAGCTTTCTTTCTTTCACCACTGTTTTATCTCTGCGCTTCCGATCCCTCTCCTGAAAGTTTCCCTTTTCCATCGTTTTATTTACTTTATTTTTCCACCATCGTCAAGAACTACTTTTTATTCCATTCTTTTATTTTTTTATTTTTCTTCCTCTTCCTTTAAGTACTGTCTTTGTTCCGAAGAATCATTAAGGCTAAACGTATTTTTTAAGCAAGCTGATGATCTGAAAAGTTTTTGGTGGTAGATTTACACAACTTTCCTGAGTTAAACCGTCACAAATGTCATATTATTACTAGAGATCCTTTCCTACAATTGATTCTTAGAAGTCAACTTGAAATGTATTGTATTTTCTGTTCTTAATATATAACGTAGACATCCAAGTTTTCACTTTTTAGTTATTAACGTAAACTGCTCCACTTTTTTTACCCACTGTCTCGTTAGCATTTTCTTGTTCATAATTTTTGCTACCCAAGAAATTTTCAATATTATTAGAAACATTTATAGCTTAAACCTCTCTATTCTCTATACTTCTATTCCATAGTGCAATACAGATAAAACACAGCATCTTATGAGTTGTATTTTTAGCTCCAAATTTATATCCCAACCGTTAATACAACTTTTATTAACTAAGATACGTGTAATAATACGAGTTTCAGTGTTTCGTAGAAGTGCCAATAAAAATTATCGATTTATCTGGTGTTTAATACTTTATCTCACTGTTTAAAGTTAACGTTCCTTGCGATCCTCGCAATAACATATTGTAAGACGTTCCAATTATTTTAACTAGGTTTTTGCTATAAAATATAAAATACTATGATCAAAATATTCAAATGAATCATTGTTATAACGTGCTATCTTGCAAGACGTACTTGGCGCTTAATGTTCTAATCAGGATAAAATATTAATTTTTGTTTTTGGAGGGTTGATATTTTTTATTTATACCTTATACGTATTTGCTGTAGTTTGTATGTATAACTTATAGCTGTAACAATAATTTTATGGCGATCCGTTTTCTTGTAGAAAATCTAGTCGGTGAAGTGATCAGCTAGCAACGCTCGCGTTTAGTTGACATAGGTTCTAGATTCTCAAATTTGGTGCTACCACGATTATCCTTTTCACACACGAACTCACATGAACTATTTTGCTTCACATTTATTACTGCGTACACAAGGTATACTATTTTGCCGATAATTAAAAAAATAGAATAGTAAGTGTATTATATACACAAGGAATTATATAAGCAACGTTTTGGGAATTGTTGGGGTAGTAGCGTGGTGGCAACCAGTGGAGTAGCTAGGCTTTTTAGTGCCTGGGGCAAGGAGATCGTCGGCCCCCTCGCCTTCACAATTAAAAGGGGACAAAAGTACAAAAATGAAGGCCCACCCAGTGAACAAAGTACTTAATAAATGCAAATGTGTAGATTTTTGTACGAAAGCACGTCCAGCAAACGTTTTAAGAATATTTGTTAAGTCAAAATTAAGAAATTACATATTATAATATTACCGGTATTCAGTTTGTATACATTTATTAGTAACAACTGTAGACTATAGAAAATGTACTAATATAAAAAATGTATAACATAAAAATGTTCTATTAAAGATGTAAATTCCTTGTAGGTCTAAAGCGCATCGTCAAAACAATATCCTAAAGCAACATGAAGTTATACAAAGAACTACATTAAAAGTAATAAAATAAGTCACTTACCATTACAGGTTAATGGTTCCGTCTTCTATTAATAAACACTTAATATTTATTTTTAATGTTTAATAAATATTTAAAAAGAGATATTTTAAAATGTAACTTTCTTGGTCTTAATAGTCATATAAAAGAAACAAGTTGTTTGTAGTTTTATAAACTGAGAACAATTGTTTCAAGTCTATGCTCACTTTGCCGCTCTCCTGGCTAAGCCGCCCGGAGCGGCTGCCCCCTTGGCCCCCCCCCCTAGCTACGCCACTGGTGGCAACGATGGGAAAACTGTGAGATATATGACGTGTCATAAAAACAAGAACTTAACGGTGCATGAAGAGTTAGGCGAAAAGTCTGGCGTTACACAAGGATATCGTGCCTAGATGATATTATTTAAACAAATAATGACAAATATTTGTCCGAGACAGAGCCGTTCATATTCCGTTCGGTGATTTAGACAAGGCTACGACAATGAACATATGACAGTAAACTAATGGCAAGAGATAGAGGAAAGTGGAGTGGCAAACATCTGATTAACGTAGTAAAGAAAGTGTACAGAAATGAAAGACGTGTGAGCATTCACGCTAGATTAGCAAAATCTTTGACGGTCAGAGTTAGGACGGTTGGACAACGCTGTTGTCTGTCTAGTAGCCTACGTTAGTTGCTATTGATATTAAGTCGACATTATCACATTGAATAAGGAAATGCCGTAATTTGCGATTATGTATTGGAGAGGACCACCTAATTTTACTCTTATTTGTGTATAATCGGGGGATTATGTCTATCAATTCATTAAAAATAATGAGTTTGTATAGTTTGCTCTCAACTAACAACTAAAAGTATGATAACAGTAACGGAAGAACTTTGATCTTCATTGTACAATACTTCTTTGCGCAGACACCACTTACCACTTAATCAAATAAAACTATAATAATTTACACAGATTATAATTAGAACGGAATTTAACAGAAGATCGCAGTGAGTAAACAAAGAATGAAAAGGAAGTGATAATCGGAATAGCGGATATCTCAAGTGTTGCGACTTGGAGTGTTCAAAGAAAATAATGAAATAGAACTTAACAACTTAACAGTATTCACAAAGAACATACGATAAACATAACTAATACAATTAAAAAAAGGAAAATTGAAAGACACGAGGAATTAGAAGATTATATGATGTTATAATATGTTATGGTGTGACTGGAGCTTAGAAAACGAGTGTGTTCTCAATTGAATTTACCGATAAACAAAAACTAGGAAAATAGAACATGAAATTATAACTTTGTAAATCAATGAACTAAGCAGTAAATTAAAAGTTTGACAGAGAACATTTTACACTAACAGACATCTCTACCCACGACGAAGGAAGAAAAGACAAGACTAAAGTTAATCGAAGAAAATAATTCATAAAAAGAAATAGTTTCTACGTTGTCTGCTAGAAGGCAGAACTGGAAAAATCTTATGTCAGGACTGGTAGAACCATCCAAATTAACAGAATAAAACGGAACCTTTTCTATGGTAAACTAAAATGTAAAACTAGCATTTTATTGACAGCGCGGTTGATAATACAACCGTGAAATATTACTGACAAGAGTCAAGCGTTCCCTGGGGGCAACAAGAAGTAAAATGGTTACTTTGTGGGTATTTTTAACAATTTTCTTTGCTTTTGTAGCCGGTCCCGTGGTTCTCCAGATTATTGTGACATCGTACCGTGAATATCAGCCTGGCGACATCAAAATAGCTTACGTCGTCTGCAGCAAGACCTCAGGTATGTAAGGAAACTGCTACAATGTTAGTGGGCACTCACGCACTTGCTATTATCAGATAAAATTTTATGCTAATAAAAATATTATGTAGAAATTATCTTGTTACTTTCTACAAGACCAGTAATTCCTGATTAAAGCTTTTATCGAAAGTGTGTATCGAGAATCAATAATGTAGTTAGTGGGCACGGCTTTCGCACTACTAAATGTACAAAATTTGCACCGCACACGAGCGTCATGTTCAAGCGACCGTAGAGTGCTCGTGAATCTTTGTAGAGAGGCCAAATTCATTTTAGAACATATGATAAATATACTGTATACTATATTGAGCATATACTAAATATAAATATAGTAAAATCCCGATCATCGGTAGAATTGAGGCGCGATCGCTGCGGATAACCGAATTCCGCGGATAATACACAATAATGTCAAAAATGAGCAGAAAGTAATGGAAATTCATTATTAACATTATCTGCTTATTTAAAGTAAAGCAATACAGTAAAACTCCGTTAATACGCTCGTTGTCAAAACCGCTTATTAAGCGGGATATTACCAAGTAGCAACACTGAATTTGTGTAACTAATAATCACATATTTAAAGTAGTAATTCACAAAAACTGAGATTTTGTCAGAAGATGTTGTACTGATAAACTGTCTTGTGTGTATCATTGGTATATCATCTACACTGAGTATTTTTGAGGTCACTATCTATACGTACGAAAGTTACGTAGGCCCTTTAAAAATTCCAAGTGAACGGCTCCCACGTTGTCATGCACAACAGACATTAGATTACCGCAAACTTATGAATTAAAAAAAAAAGAAAGATACATGTCTTTGCAGTTACTGCTAACCTGACCGCAAAAATTTCAGGTGGCGTTCAACGTCAATATATAATTCTTCACATCCGTTAACTTACCTAGTAGAGTACAACGGCTCTCAATTATACCGCGTAAACATACAGAAAAACATACTGAGAACATTAAGTGTTCCCGCAGTCGCAGTTAAGTACATATGCTCAGACGACTCATGGTAATCAGCTGCAAACCGACAAACAATACTGTACCTGCCGATGAGCGGTGACGCACTCCGTCACTCGGACATACCTTTACATAACTTAAACAGTTACTTAAACAATAGTATTTTGACACTCTATTGCTTACGGTAGTTTATGAAATAGTATATTGAGATTATTAAAACTGAAGTTTTATTATTCAGCTGAAATGTATTTCTGCTTATTAAAAAAAAATCCGCAGTTTGCCGCGGATAAACCGCTCGCGGATAATCGAAACTTTATACTGCATACGAAATATACATTTTTATAAATAATTTATTTTCATCTTTTCCAAATCTATATTTCTCATATTTCCGGTTACAATGGTAAACAAATATGACAAAAATGTAACGGTCATCCGCGTAGGTCAAGGAAGATTATAATTTCTAGATACTTGGCCTAAAACATGAAGTGTACGAAACGTTGTTATAAAAAATTAAAGCGCGAAAACAAAGTGTAGTGTTACTGTTTAATAATTCGCCAAATTAATGATAGTTTAAGACAACCCAGAATTAATTTACTAGGACGGTCGTTTCCATCACCTGTTATACGTTGTAAAAGATAACGGACGTGATATTGAACACGCGGCATCACACGACGCTCTTCCAGACAAGCATTCAGATTTTTGTCGATTATATCGCCCGGCATTGTACAAGACCAAGCATTAACAAGTTTCTAACGAGTTGTAGAACGGCTGAACTACGCAATTATTTCTCAACGTATGATCCGGAAAGCTGCAGATTTTTCTTGAACTTCAGAGTGGCATTACAATAAGGGCCATATACCGGTCAAGTTCAGATTCTAGTCAGTGCGGTTCGGAGTGACTGTTACTGTGACTTGCTGATTAATGGCATTGTTGCTTAGTGTGCCACTGTAATAAGATGATATTTTTTGTGTGTTGGACTAATTTTAACTTGAAAAAGTATGCCTATATAGATAAAACTCAAAGTTTGAGGATTTATGGGTACTGAATACAAATCCACACCGTTACACCGATTGCCACCAAATTTTGCACAGGTAACCACTGACGCAAGGCGCAAAATACTGTCCAACTTGGAATTTGATATTTTACCCCGTTCGCACGATTTAGGCCTTTTTAATTATACCTTTTCGTTGACGCGTATAAATATGTCAACAACACCATGGAGACCAGAATTAATTACCATAGTTACAAGTAAATAGACAAATGATATTTAGCGGCATCGTAACTGTATCTTTATCCGTTCCTGCAGTGTTTAATGTTTTTTAATATGCGATTGTATCGATATATTACGATGTGGAAAGTGTACTAATTACTTAATGCAAAGCGAAAATATGTGTTCTTTTCATTTGTTAGGTTAGGTGACAACGGTTTTTGGTTTTCAGTTTACTGCTAAAATAAATAAAATCCATGGTTGAGGAAAACATAACGTTTAATGTGTTATACAATGCTTCTAACACAGTAACACTTAAAATAAAGAATTTAGTGTTTTTGATTTAACAGTTACTCTATAAATATCTCCAAAGGCTTTATAAATGAGTACTTTTAAATCTCCAAAGGCTGTTGCACCAACATAATAATTTAGTACAAGTTAAAATAGTACATGTGTTGGAAACAGCTTTAGAAAAAATTTGACTAATGAGTACACAATTGCAAGTCAAATAATCGCGTGCGAAGGCGCGGGTAACACCTAGTAGAGTATATTTGTTTATTACTAACTTTAAATAACGTTTTAATTTGCGACTTCATCTGATGTGAGTTATTCTGTTTTCACTGTGCAACACGACCATCCAGGTGACCGTCGTAACAATATTTTATAAAATATATGTAACCCTTCTACGAGCACCTTCTTAATGCAAATATAGTAGAGCATCGATTATTAGGATTTATTGGAGAGATCAATATGTCCGAAACCCGATTTTCCGGGTTCTGAATACTTATTATGTGCTAAAAAATCCTTCAACATACCTGTGTCGTACTGATGTGTACTTACGGTAGTTATAGATGGTTTCAAAACGATACAAATATGACTATTTATCGTTTATCGTCATACCCACTATAGGATTAAAGGTGTAAAAAGTCTATAATTAATTAAAACGCATTTTCAATTAAAAAATGACGTTTTGATATCAGAAGTCCTAGACGTCAATGATCGATTTCAGATTTGTAAGTTTGTGGGGCACAATAAAAATATTAGCACAAATATGCAATCGCTTTATGTCAGAAACAATCTAAATGATTAAATATCTATCTGAACTGGGTGCAAAACATACAACGTGCAATAAAAACAAAACCCAATAATATCTGTCTCTACTTTACGTGTTAATTTCACGTGTAAATGTCATTAAAAAATATAAAATTATTTTTTTTATGTTTCAGGTAACCCTGGACATAATAGGGTAGCATTTATCGCCACTGGAAAAGAAGGCGCAGACTTCACTGACGATATAAAATACTTTAACAGGGAGCACATAGCACACAATAATCTGTTTTCAATACCAAACTACGGCAATGAATGCAACGTCAATGATTACTATCAGTAAGTCGAAACCTTAACGCCAAGACTGTAATCAAGAGCGTGAAAAATTGTTCTCAACTATTTTTGAGTATATATTACCTTAATCAAATTAAAAATATAATAAACGAATATTATCAGATAAAATGTGGCTTTTTTTTAAACAACTTGTTCATCTTAAGACTAAGGTGTAGGACTGTTATAAAATGTACAACAAATTATCACACGTATACGGTTAAATACCTTAGATCTGCTCTGATAAAATGTAGTATTGTAAAAAAAGAGAAATTATCTTTTTTCTTTTTACTAAGTAAGAACTAGGTCGTAGTATGTTGTCATAAAATCCTGGTTGTCAACATATTTTAATTCTGCATGTTTGATTGATAGCCCTGTTTTCATAATGACAAATCCCTGTTTATTGACTTCCCATTCAATCTCTAACAAAAAGACAAATGAAGAAAGAAAATAAGCTAACAGTTAGAAAAGAAGTTAACATGTATGAAGGAGAAAAAATGCAAGATAGATTGAAATTAAAGAAAGAAGAAGCTACGTGATACTTATTGTTAAAGAAATAGTAATGTTTGCAACGTGGACAGCAAATACAATGATTAAGAAAAACGGATGTTTGTTGTTTAGTCTAAAAGGATTGCTCTCTTGTAGAACATTAAGTACGTTGATACGTAACTAAATATTGATAAAAACAACTCCAGGTAGTTTGGTAATTATTTGGTAGTTTTAATTATAAAAATTAAATAGAAAGTGGCTAACTAAATTCTGACTTTTTCTAATTTTCAATATAAGTGAATTCGATTGTAGGGACAAGTAGAACATGATTAAGACATTACCACTCGAAATCTGATATCTACACAGTTTTTTGGATGTCTCAAGTCGACTAAATGAGATTACTTCATGATTTAAATTAAATAGATTCTAACTTGTAAATAATATATAATTGGCGTGTACGTCAAGCAAAGTTGAATTAATTTCAAACCACTCCAACCAGAATCGCTTGTAGTGGATATTTTACTTGGTCCTCATCACAACCGCCGTGGTAACACCACTACAATCCTCATAGTTATTGTCACCATTGCCGTTGTTGTCCCAGTCATCACTATCATTACTTTGTCTCTTTGCAAAATTAGGGTCGTAGTGCTCTTTCAAATTCTTCTAACTTATATAGACAGGTAGGTGCAATGCGCCGCTTTAATTACACTCTTCCGTTCCCTGTGTTAATGTTGTTTACTAATTCCCGTTTATGACTCATAAACCACAACCGCAGCCAGGCTTATTGCGTGTGTATTTAATCTTCTTGAGAACTTACATTTGGAATTGTCTAGGATATACATCATACATACCTCACTGTGTGTTTAGTAAGAACACAATTAAATTGACATGTGTTTTACGTCAAAGATTTTGACACAGTTTCTTGTGGGAAGACAAAAAAAACAAAGAAGTAAAGAGCACAATTAGAGAAAACAAAGAGTATCCAGCGATGAGACATTAGGCACAATATCTATACGACCGTGCCATTAGAGGGATAGCTTGTTGCTAGGAATGTTCAAGAAAGGCTACAAAGAAAAACACTTATGAATCAAACAGATCCAGATTTGGAAGATGTATCCGTTTATAAACAAACAAATCGATAGACGGATTTGAAAGAATGTAATATTAAACAGACGTCGTGTAAAACCCCGATGACTTATATATGGCGCCAATCATAACTATTGGGAGTGAGTTCCAAAAACAAGATATTCCATTACTCTTGAAATAATTTTCTTAGAATAAAAAGTGTATAAGGTTGTATGGTTTAAGAGGTAACGATTATATATAAAAAAATTAGTTGGTACGTGCTTATGGCTGATGAAAAGTAGGCCTAACTCTCATAAGTATGCTACTGTCTGTAGTGCAGTCTTAATAAAATAATCTGTTGCTTAAAACCGTTTAAAAGATACAAAATATAAAGGAAAACCGATGCAAAGGATAGGAAAGAATGAGAGAGAGAGAGAGAGAGAGAGAGGAGTGAGAGGGGAAGAAAAAGGGATTAGTTTAGAGAAATAGGTAGACTGATGGAGAGCACGTGAAAATCAGACACACTGACAGTATGAGGAGTAAACAAAAAAAAAAAAACAGACAAATGGTTAAAGATTAGTGAGAGAAATGCAAAGAAAGAGAAAAAAGAAAGAACATTTATAAGGCTCAATACTCTTTAATGCATAATGCACATAGTGCTTTGTTTACTTACTATCTTAAGTGAGAGAACAAATATGACTTAGAAAAGGATCGTCTTTGCCTCGCATGATGTAGTTATTAAACGAGCGAAGCAAATTTACAGTTGTAACTCGACCGTTTGGAATTTGTCTGTTTAGTATGTGACCCACCCCAAAAATATAAGGGCAAGAATCAAAAACGGGAGGGGGTAAAAATTGTAAAAAAACGCAAAAGCCCATGTGTGGTATCAAATTAAAGGGATTTTTAACTACAATCTAAATATTGAGTTAATTTTTTTCATTTCAAAATTTGTTGATGCCAAGGCCGAAAACGTGGGTGAAACTTTTGATAAAATCGCAAAAATTCTTGTAGGGATCAAATTAAAAATAATTTTAACTAAAATTTGAATGTAGTTTTAAGTTTTGGAATATCAAAATTTTGGAACCCTTGGGGATCAAAATTTTTGAAAACTCAGAAGGGTGTTAGACTAAAAGAAATTGTAACCCAAATCATAACGTTTCCAAATTTTAGTGTTACTGTACAATTGTAGGCTCTACAATTTTTATATTACTAAATAAACAGTAGAATAGTCCAATTTTTTGTAATTTTTCCCACAATTGAAATAATATCTAATATCAAAATTTATGTAATAATAAATGTACTATGTTGAAAATAGTGAGAGAGTCCTAGTTAGGGAGCATACTAGTCTTATATTGATAAGCTACAAATCTAACAAACAAGCAAAGCTACCCATCCAAATCGACCGTGTAGTGACGTTAATTTATCGTCACTATCACAATCACTCAACCAACACCACCACCACCAAACCACTCTCATTACCTTCATTATCATTGACGTCGTCGACATTCTCATCACCATCATTACAACTTTTCTCTTTTTGGAAAAAGTTGGTTTGTAGTCTCAAGTCCCTTTAACTCACAAATACAGGTAGAAAGGATGAGTCGTTTCAACCACACTCTTCCGTTTTCTATTGTCCGTCTGTCTCTAATTGTAACATTTTTTTCCCGTTATTTTTGTGTCTTCCCGCAAGGACACACGTGTTTGATAGAAAGGTCTGATATAAATGTAACTAAATACAGAATGAGGTACATCTGCATGAGGAATATGCTTGGTAAGTTCTAAAGGTAAGTTCTCAAGAAGAATAAATGCCAACGAAATGGACCTGTTTTGGAAAGGAGGAATTTGAATAGACTTCATCTTACCGGATCTCAGTTTCTAACCTTTTCAACTACCAAAGTGGCCAAGTCTTGTCCTAATCATGCAAATTTCTGTAGAAAATATATGTTTGTTTTAATTTTTATTTAGTGCTTAAATCGGCAACAGGTATACTTTGCACAACTGTACTGCCTGTTGCAGCTGTTCATGACGGTGAGATCAAAGCCAAGCGCCGGAAACGGGAAAGGTTAATACTTGATCAGTAATGCTCAATCGATATCCTCGGGAGTGGTGAAATATTTTAGAGTCAGAGCATTAAAATGCATGTAAAAATGTTTGCAGATAGATACGTTTCTTTTAAACATGTAAATTGAAGATTAAATGTTATTACTGTACGCTTTAATTACCTCTTACGTATTACGGTTAGCCTATAAGTCTCTAATCATAAAATGCATAAAACATTAGTTAGCTAGCAGAATGAGAGGTTCTGTAGCATTCCAGCCAATTTGAAAGTGATTCAGAAAAGCCAAAATGTTCTGGACTCTCTGCATTAGACCACGGAGAAAATTTTTACCGGACGTTAAGAGTATAGATTAATAGGTTTGCTAATGATCTAGATCATGTTTCCGGTGAACAAATTCTTACAAGGTATTATGAATGATCATATAATACACAGGTACAAACGTGGGATAGTACAACTCTGTGAGGGGAATTTCATTAACGTGCTGAGCCTAAACTATGTCTTCAGTGGAGAATGAAGTTAGGCTACAGTATACTGGTTTGAGATGAAGTGAATCGGAATACATTAAGATAAAGATTTTCAAACGTATTACTCCTGTAATCTCCCTTTGAAATCACATCAGGATATCGACCTCCCCCCCCCTCCAACTTAGTATAATGTGAATATACATATTTTACGTGTTTCTTGCAAATCCATTTATGTATACACACATTTTATCTTTCCATATGGAAATAAAGAAAAGATAATTAAAATTACAACACTTTTTATTAGATACATTTAATAATTATTTTAGTATTAAAATATACAATACAAGAGTTTAAACCTCACTCTTTATGATACGATTGTAATCTGTATTTTAATTTCACGTGCAAAGAAAAAAGTCTTTCAATTTTAATTTCAGTGAAAAGAACTGCTGGGTTCTTTGTCGTCTTTATAAAGGTGTCGTGATGACACAGAAATGTCCCAGTGTTCTATGAGAAGAATTTTTAACACGAGAAAGCGCATAGTATTATTAGTAGAACTAGTGCGCTATTTTTGAGAGCGTATCCGACATACAGGA
This sequence comes from Magicicada septendecula, assembly GCA_034769895.1. Lineage (NCBI taxonomy): Eukaryota > Metazoa > Arthropoda > Insecta > Hemiptera > Cicadidae > Magicicada > Magicicada septendecula. The sequence continues at coordinate 104,567,659 of CM068375.1, forward strand.
TGATATTTGGATGCTTAATAATGTTAATTTATACGATACTCACTGTATTTATGAGCCATTTATTACATAACTAGTGGTCGCCCAGTGGTCGAAATTCGACCGTAATTCATTAAATTTTTAAGTTTGAACGTTATTGAGGTTCTTTTGTCAAAGAGTATACCTCTATAATCATTGCATATAATTTTTTTGAATTTTGTTCTATTACGTCAGCTGCGAGCGTGTACAAATACGTCATTAGCGTGTGTTGTTTGCCTTAATTCCCTGCAATACCTATGAAATTTAAAATTTAATGTTAGTAACAGTTGTAAAAAAAACACAATTACAGCTTGTATTCGTATTTATTTTTTGATATAATTCATTGTGAGTTTTAATTTTTTCATGTTATTATTGAATCAAATAAACGCTAATAAAAATGAGACTTGACATTCATAGAAGTATAAGATACACTGTTTTCAATTCCAGTGGATTACATTTCATTTTTGGTAAGGTACAAAATTCGAAAACAGTTTGAAGATTATCTGCTACAAAGCTTATATAATTTTTTAATTTTTTTTTCTATTCATTAATTTTCGAGTTATTTGAAAAATATGAAAGATAGGGAAAATGAGGTTTAGCTTGGCTAAGCCATATTTAAAAAGCAATAACGCGTTTTTTGACATTTCCTTGGGTTTTTTTTATTGCCATACTGACCAGGTTTCGCCAAGGCTACACAGTTATTATGCCTAACTTTTTCGAATTATATAAAATTTAAATACAAAATTAATAAAAAATAAAAAATACGTGCCTCGTAGTTTTTCATATATTTTTCATTAAATCAAAAAAACCGGGCGGTTAAAAAAATAAATGTTGTCCTTGAACTTAAAATAGTTTGAAAGTGAATTTAATGATTCAGAACTTCTGTATAAACGATGTTTTTTGTAAAAACTCTTTCATCATTTGCTAAATGCCCTTGGCCATTATATTCGGAAATATAAAATCTCAAACCATCGAATGATCGAACTCTACTTGCTGCGACGTACAATTGACCATGTGTAAAAACTGGCTGCCTCAATAAAATTCCAATTTTTTCGAATGTTTGTCCTTGAGACTTATTTATTGTCATCGCAAATGCAGGTATAATTGTAAATTGAGTTCTTTGAAAGTTAAATGGTAAAACAGTACCGGAATATGTTAAATTTATACGTGGAATCAAAATTCTCTTACTGCGTGCGGTTCCAGTTAAAACTTCGCAATCAATAGCATTACGATGCATACACTTGATGCGCATTCTTGTTCCATTGACTAATGCTTCCTTTGTATTTAAGTTTCTGATTAGTAAAACGATGCAATTAACTTTCAATACTAACTTATATGGTGGCAAACCACTAATAGTCAAAGAATTCAAAAACTCAACTGGATAGTTATTGATTTCATTGTCATCATCACAAATTATTTTATCGTAGCTATGATATGTTTTCTGTTCACCTGGTATTCGATTAAGTATATCAGTATTAATAAAAGTACAATCATCATTTTTAGGTGCTAAAATAACTGACTTCAATATGTTATCTGAGAGTATGTTTTCGGAAATATTTCCATACACCTCATTAATAATATTATTTTCATCTCCTATTAATTGCTGAGGTATTTCAATAATATTTTCACCAAACTGAGGGAATTGTGGGGCTTCATCATTACCAATTTTTTTCAAGAATTCGACAAATTCTATTTCACTTGGTAAGGCTCTCATATTTTGAGTAAACGTTACTTTATGAAAATAAACAAATTTATGCCAACTCGTGACACAATTTTCAATTAAAGTTGCACGTGATCCATGTGGGACAACTGGTAAGATTTGCCGAAAACCACCGCACAGAAGTATCGTTTTCACTCCAAATGGTTTATGTTTATCATTTTCATCGCATAGATCCTGCAATAACCTATCTATGATTTTCAACACATAGAAAGGGCACATAGAAATTTCATCAATAATTATCAATGATGATGAATTTATGTAACGTCCATAGCTACTATTTGCGGTAATATTCGCTACAGAATTTTCCAAAATGGGTATAGGCAATTTAAACACATTGTGTAAAGTTCTACCTCCAAGTAATAGAGTTGAAGCTATGCCACTGAACGCTGTTTCAATGCAACTAAGATTAAGCGAATTTAATTTGTGAATGATTGCTGTATGTGTGAATGTTTTTCCACAACCTGCATGAGCGGTTAAACAAAAAACATTAGATCCAGTATCATGGTGCAAAACTTCACGAATCACACGATCAATTAGATTACGCTGTTCAATATTTGCAGTTTCATAATGCTCAGAAAACAGAAACTCTTGTTCTATTGGATCAATAGCATTTGCTTCGTCTGTTGTCTGCGAATACGTGGGAACTGGTAAACCAAGTTCATGACATGACAAATTATGAACATTCAAAATATCTTCAATTTCTAATAGAGCTGTGTTAAAGGATACTTCTTCGTTGTAATCTCTCAAAAAATCTTCACTAAGATATACTTTAAATTCATTCCATAACGCCAATGCATTGGCTGGCACATTTAATGCACAAATGTAACCAAATAAATTTCGCATTTGTTTTGGTGAATGTAATTCTTTTGCTTCATTTAAACATTCGCGCCATTCATTATCATTTGAAGGAATGCCGCGAGCATGGCACGCTTCAACAAAAGAAGTGTGTATAATTCCATTGTATGTTCTAACATCCTCAAATGATTTTGGACCACAGACATGTAATAAAAACAATCGTAAATGGAAAAGTTCGATGTCCTTTGATGATACTACATATATGCGTGTAATGATTTTATCACCTCCACGCCTTCTCTTCTTCCATTTTTTTCGGGAATCTTCCCACACATAATGCAAAGGAATTTCAATATACTTATATTCATGCGCTGATGGATCTGATCGATTCAATTCAAAAAATGCTAATAATTTTGTTTGTCTTGCATTTTCAATTGCTTGACGTTCTTGCCCTTCTCGAAAGTAAACATTCTGTCTACGCGGTAAATGAATGTCAAGTCTAACGATGACATGTGATTGAAAATTCATTGGTAATTCATAGATGCGCCATACAGCTTCAGTTGATCCGACATAACGGCCATTTAAAAAATTTTTAACTTCATCAATTTGTATTTCTTGACCTGGTTCATTTCTCTCTGAACCTAATTCAACAGATGCACTGTCATAGCCTTTATACACGTATTTATAAATGTATTTAACACGTTTAACTGTAGTGCATACTTCAACATTTATATGGCAATTAAATTTGGCAAGTAAATACGGATTGTATGGTACAACATAACGATTGTCGAGGCAACTACCGCGAACTTCAGCATTAATACCATTATCACGCCTTCTGTATAATGGATATCCATTTAATGATTCACATGTAAATTCATTAAATTGTTTTGGATAATCTTTTGTGCATTTTCCATCTGTCATACATACAGAATTTGGATTAAGTACACCGCATGGACCATGCATCATGTGTTTTACAACATATTCATGTAATGTAGGATGTGTTTGAATGTTAGGAATCTCCGCAGATACAACTTTATCAATATCGGTAGCGTTAACAATTTTATCTTGCTCATTTAAAGAGAGTAAAATGTGAGCATGAGGCAATCCTCTCTTTTGAAACTCAATTGTATAAATGAGTGCTTCAACTTTACCGAAGATTTTTTTTAGTGTAAGGCCCTCAATTAATGCTTTCAGTTTGGACTTGAATACACGCACAACAATATCAGGTCGAAAATTAGCTGGCTCACCTACACCAATATTGCTAACTATTTCAGGCCAACTTGGATTGCAAGTCATTGTAATAAATAAAGAAGGCTTTCCGAAATGTTGTACAATTGACATTGCATCTAAATAATTCTGATACATATTTCTTGGAGATCCATTGAATGAAGATGGTAAAATTACTCTACGGCCAACATTATTGGCATTGGGGTTCAATTCTAAATAATCTGTTAAATTGTTGTAAACTTCAGACCTAAGACTTGTTTGATTTTGTCGAATGAAATGTAACCTTGCGCCCTCTATTCTCACATACATATCAACTATCCACTGCAGAAATTATTTTTGTGAATGGTGCAACATGCTAAAATCTTCTCTAATTGCAAGTCGATAGGCTGCATACTGAAGCATGGTTAATTTATTTCTGGGCGCTCTTGAATTAGGTGTAGTTGGTACATTATAAGAAATATTGATATGCCACCCAGTATCACCATTTGGAAAAAGTAAGATATTTTTAATGGTACCACTAACTTTTGAAAACGAAACCATATTTCGTTCAAAGGGTGGCTCACCATCAACTGTACTAAATATTACTGCTACATCAGTTTGAACTGCATCATTATAACGGCGTAGATCTAAATCACGATTTACTTTAATGAGCATACAAATTTCTTTATTTTGATTTTCAACTCTCTGACAATGATCTTTCATTGCAATGAAAGACCGAACGAAAGGATTAATGCGTTCCAATTCAAGAGAGATTTCGCGCATTATATTGTTATTGCATGTTTGATTATAGTGTTCACGTAATCTATAATTGACAGCAGTGTCAACATCATAAAAATATAATTGCGCATAACATGGTGAGGGAGCATATCCAGCAGTCATTGGACCTGATCTGTGATAAAAAACATCATGTATTTTAAAATGATACACTCCACGCGTAACTGTATCCGAAATTTTAGCTTCTGAGCTAACCATAGCAAATGATGAATTGTATTTACGAATGTTTTCAAAATAATTTTTTGACTTTCTTTTTATTGAAGGTTCATTTGAAGTAAGTCCATCATATAATGATTTAAAGTATTCATTTTGACTTAAGGCCGGTAATATTGCTTTACCCTTATGACAACATGAAGTGAATGCAGTCCTTTCACCTAAAGTGACCTCAGATTCGAAATGTTTTGCATTGCAAAACCTGCATTGTAAATGCATTAATCCACAATCAAAAGTATTAAAATTTCTTGGAATGACATTCAGTGCGCATTTAAATGTATCCCTCAAAATAATTTCATCATTTTGTATACTATTTACACTATTTAAATTTGCATTTGGTCTATTATCATTTTGACTTTCACGCGAATATATATTCCTTCTTCTTTGTCTCTCACTCCGACCCGTCAATGTTCTATGTCGAGGCATAATGGAAGTAGGTGCGAATATCTGAATGTAAAAAAAAAAACATGTAATGAAATTACTGAAACTAAGATTAGATAGGGTTTAATTTAAAAATAATAAAATGTACTCACTTTTTTGAAACCACCAATAATAATTAGGCGAGAGTAAGTCAATTCAAATTGCTGCTACAAAATTTTCCTTTCGCAACAGGTGTATATTAAGCAAGCTGTATTTCACTTTCAACTGCACATTAATATATAAAACACAGATATCTAATATACAAAATATAAAATAAACGCTTTTTTGCCTTGACATACACTCCACAGACTATTGAAAAAGGAACATTTGAAATCACACAAAATTCACAGCTCATTCAGTCAATCTGTCAGTAATTATTTGTTGGCAACATTTTAAAATTCTTTGGCGGCAATCTCTACTCTGTGCGACTGTTTGACCACAGACTATTATGTGTTTGACATTGGCAGTATGAACGTAAACAAACGACAGACTATTATGTGTTTGACATTGGCAGTATGAACGTACACTAAAATGAAAAAATTATAATTTTATTGCCTGGCAACAAAATTATTTTATTTTTAACAATTACCATTGTTTGAAAAAGTTTAAATGAATTTTCAAGTGCAAATGAATGTTTTATTTTATTTAATTTAATGTATTTGTAACACATATTATATATAAATTTTAGCTTTCTGCACTCCTTCTCCATATAAACTTTAACTATGCCAAATCTCACACTCCTCCGTGCGCGCAATATGCTTAAAAAGGGGTACAAAGTTTTCTCTTCACGTATTAATATATAGATTATCATTAGGATATGGTGGATTGCATTTCTTTTTGTGCCCTGGAGTATGCAGTAACACAGAGAGAGAATCGGAAATTTGAACGCTACACTCCACGGTAAACTAGTAAACTAGTATAGGAAGAGGATCATCGTCAATCTCTCGGATAGGCAACTTACAGCAGACGAAAGATCCGTTTCTGCCAATGTAGAGAATTTTGCTACCTGCATTCATAATTTCAAATGATGAAACCAGTATCTGGGGCTTGCCTAGTGAAGAGGCAGATGTAGTTAGACAAGAGGCTGCTAGGGTATTACGAAAAGCTGGTCCGTTAAAGAATAATGTATCTTCATAGAACGCAGAGGCCTGGTGTAATGCAGCAGGTTTGAAAGATCTTGTCATCCAAGGCCGGACAGGGAAAACTTACATTCTTTATTTAGATTTAGACGATGTCATAGTTAACGGATAAACGTTTAAAGACCATATGAAAAACTTTAAGGAGGTTCCAAACCAGAACTGACGAGTTCTTACTAAAGCTGAGAACGAAGAAGTGTTTTCAATGCCAGAAGGAAGTACAATATTTGAACCATTTGGTCTTGGCAGCTGATGTTAGTATGGATCGCGATGATTTAGCAACCGTAAGAGACTGGCCAGTTCCAAAGAGTAAACACGATGTACGGAGTTTCCTGGAGTTATGCTCGTATTACAGACGTTTTGTAAAAGGTTTCGCTTATATGCTGAATTGCTACATGGGCTAACGAAAAATGAAAAAACATTCCAGTGGTTGAGAGAGTACGATCAAGCATTCAGGACTTTGAAATTGCATTGTGCTCGGAGTCTTTCCTTGCTTCCCCAGCTTCCAAAAGGAAGTACATCGTAGACACAGACACAATCAATTCTAGTCGAGGAGCAGTTTTGTTTCAAGTGCAAAACGGCGTAGAACGAGTAATAGCGTATCACAGCAAAGGGCATTCTAAAGCAAAGAGAAATTATGGCGTTACTAAGAGAGAGATTTGCTGGCTATCGTTTGAGCTTCAGAGCACTTCTATGGATATCTGTATGGGAAAGGGTTATCTCAACGTATCGACCATGCCGCGCTTGCATGGCTCTTGAGATATAAAATTCGGAAGGGCAGTTGGCAAAGTAGCTTGGCAAAAAGTACTAATTCAAGATTGAGCACCGGCAGGAGCGTTTGCATGGTAATGCAGTTAGATTATCCCGAATACCGTGCGCGGAAGATTGCCGACATTGCCGCAGAAGGGAAGAACAGAACACAAATAAAAAAGTTCAAGTTATTACTACAGATTTTTTGCAGACGGTTGAACAACACAAGAACAGATGTTTGGTGAAGACATTGGACCAATCTTGACGACAAAAGAGGAGGGTCGTCGCCCTGTTTGGCAAGATACCTTTCCTGATTACTGACGATGAAAACCGGTATATCATGGTTATAAGTGACTATTTTACTAGATAGGTGGAAGTTTGTGTAATTCCAAGTCAGGAGTTTGACCACTGTGGCAAAGGCATAAACTCCACATAAAGTTCACAACTTCTGTTGCCGTTATGGAAATCCATATGGATCAAGGTAGGAATATCGTGTCCATAACTAGTTATTCACAAGACGGGGACAACGCCTCTCCATCTTCACTCCGGTGGAATGGTTGAGAGTTTCAATAGGACACTTGAACAGCATCTATCGAAGGTTGTTGACAAGACCCTAACAGACTGGGACCAGCGTATACTAGCGTATTATTCCTGATGGCGTGTAGGTCATCAGTGTACGGCACAACCGACACGACTCCAGTAAAACTAATGTTTGAACGGGAGATTCGTCTTCCTGAAGACTTGATGGTTGGAACACCCTAACACCGCGAAAAAAAGCAATGATGTTTATCGGATAAAACAAGAGAGACAGCGGAAATTCAAGGTCGTCCATCTAGACCACGTGGCCAAGTATTACTTCAGAGACGGTTTGCCAGTTCGGGACGAAAGGTTCAAGGTGGGGGAAGTGCAATGCAGAGGAAATAGATATTGCCGCATCGCTGAGTGACTATGTGATGCATTGTACGTATATTTGTGCAACAGAATGTGTAACGCTCCGGATTGTTCGAGATGCTCTTTCCAGACGTTATTCGACTATGCTACCAGTATTGATGCCTGCAAGGCTGCGAGGTATAATTACTGAATTTTGAAGCGTTCGAGATTTTACACCTGGCGACATTTTTGTGGAAAGTGATAATTGTGTTAATTAGTGTAAAACTTTAAGAAGGTAATATTTATTGTTGTGCAGTGGACAAATTTAACTTGATTTTTTGTATAACAGTGCTTTATTGAGTTCTAACAGTGCTCTGTTGTCTCTGTCTAATTAAAATTTATAATTAATGATTTCATCTGGCGTCAGTTATTTTTTTTCCATTATACAACACGGTGATCCACGTGACCGCTGTAACAACATGAATGTAAATTGAGTTCGCCAATCTTAGTTCATCAACTAATTTTAAAATTATTGTTTCCTGTAACACTATATTTTGCTTAATCTACGATTCATTTTTTCATTACACCATAAAGTAACGATATAAAAGCAAAAACTCTTCGTCAGAAATTAACGGTATACGGGAAACAACTCTCTAATAGGTGTCATTAATGAATGAAAACAAAGCTTTGGTCATAGCAGAAGTTCAAGGATAAAAGGTTTCAATCACAGAACACGAGTTTTCTAACAAGAGTTATAAAATGTAATCAACATAAGTGAAAGGAACGAAAGAACAAGAAGAGATCTTTAAATATTGTAACCCTGAGGGAGTATGAATCGAGATCGTATGAATGCCGTTTATACCGGCAAAACATGGAAAACTCTTGGTTGCTATTAAAGGCAAGACAATATGAAGCGGATGAAAGCCTAACTAGATCGAGAGAATCATGGGAAGCATAACAGGCGCCATATCAAACACACGACTTGCACATGATGATGATAGTGGCGAAGTAACGACTAACAAGTGCAATGTACAAAATAAGTGTTTATTGATGGCGTTCTAAGCGTCCCGTGGCACATTAACTTTTCCGTCACGCAGTAGCTTGTTCTGGAACATCCGCAACAGTTTGATATTGGCTTTCTTGGTACACGCCCCATGTGCTATAAACGTACAGACACAGTATTCTCTTTGTGACATGTGCCACAGCTCAGAATGACATGTACACAGTTTAGATTCATTGTTCATGTATTTTATTTTAGTTCACCTTTTCCTATTTCGATTTATTACACTCAGTAAACATTCATTGACATTTGAATAGCAAGGTCATTAGGAAAAACACTGATTTTAGGTTTCAGGTACGTATGTGTGTGTGTGTGTGTGGGTTTCCGCTAATAATTCGCAACGCGGATAAAGCGCTCGCGGATAATCGGGGGTTTACGGTATACGTATTCTACATATTTATGTAGTAGAATGATGTTGGTTGTATAAATGTTGTATCCATTTACTTATTTATTTATTTTCATGCTCATTATTCTATCTCTCAGGGCATGGTTCCTTAAAAATGTCTAAACAACAGACTATTCAGCTTCTAGTTACACCTCGATTCAAACGTTTGTAGAAGAATGATGAAGTGCTCGTAGAAAGAGAGGAAACAGGAACTGGAATGAATATATCTTATGGACAAACTAACTATTAACAACGAGTTGTATGAGGCACAGCGAAGGGGAGACGTTGTATATCTTAGATGATGCACGGTCACATAAAGGCTCGAGTTTGGAAGAGATCGAATGGAGACAGTAGTGTCTGAGACCCACCTTACGGCAGACTACTATACGATGTGTGTGTGTGTTTAAACATTCTTCACCGTTTTCCAATTCCTAATCTCCGACCTACTCCTATTTAGCTACTACTCTGGTGTTTTTAAAATCCTGTCTTATTAATTGTCTTATTAATCCAACTTCAATTGAGCCTTTCTCTTCTCTCCTTTTTCCTTGATGTCTAATAGCAGTATCTCTTTATGTAACTATTCCCCAGTTATCGTTTGTGATGTTCATAGCAGGTGTTTTGTTTATGTCGTCGGTCAGTTTTTGCATTGAACTCCCCACTGTCACCCGTACTTCCTTATTCAACACAATTTCTTCTTGAAAGCCCATAGCAGCTTTTCAAAATCTTGAGTGCTGCAGTAGCTCATTCGTGAAATCAGTTTCTATAGTATTCAGGAGCTTACTCTTTCTTAGTTCCTTTCTTATTTCCTTCACCACAGACTGCAAATTATGATGCGTTCTGTTACTGGGTTGTGTGCCCGTATTTCGGGCGTTTTTGCCCCCATAAGATGCCATTTAATATATTTAATCCCTGAAGTCCTTAAATTTTTATTTCTTCAACGACTGCGACTAAGCTGCAAAAAATGTAAGTTTTACTAACACGAAAGGTTTTAGTTGTCTAGGGTAGGGTGTCCTACGTGAAGTGGAAAGCGACTAGCGAAGCGAAGCATGCACAGCGTTTAAGCGGAAATCAAACGCTCTAGGAATGAGCGATCTAAAGTGAACTATTGTTGCGGTCGCAGTACTGAACCTTATCAAAATTCGTTGAGCCGGAATGAACTGATACGCTTTGTATTACGGAATATCGATTTCACACTAACCCGTACAACACGCGTTAACACGCCCGAATGTAACAGACAAGACGTCGTGTACTCTGTAGTCAGGATTAGTTTACACTAACTTTAAATCTAATTTTAAATGGTATGTTGCTGTTATATTGACAATGTCTAACAATTAACACCATTACTGGGTTGCACTTTGACCGACACTAGTAATTTAATTGAGTATTCTTTGAGCGTTTATTCAATATACTTGTTGCGTCTAAAATTCTGGTAACTGCGGTGCTAAGAGAAAACTGTTACCAAAGAACTGAAAAATATTTATTATATTGTTAACCGGGGACATTTAAGGAATTGGTGGATAATGCAATCTTTCTTAATTCTGCAAATAATTCGATGCACAAAATCAAATGCATATAAACATGTTTAATTTAAATATTAGTTTTGTTCAATAATTATTTCTCAGCAGACTAAATTTACCGTACAGAATAATTCATCGTTTAAATGCATTGCTACACGGAAGGAGTCAAGGGAGCTGCGAACTAAGGAGAGGACGCCTAAGCAAGGAGGCAAGACAAAAGCTGAGAATGCCAGTGGAGACGGCGATGGACAGCACGACGTGGAGTTCCACATCAACATAAGGAACGGTAGGAACTTAGTTCAACGAGCAAAGCGAGTTCCTTGTTTTAACTCGCATTAAGGCACTTGTCTTCCTATCTGTTTGAAATATGTCTCATGATAGTTTTTGAACGTATCAACCGATTTTTGTAAGACTTGGTACGTCTGTCCATAAGTTCATTCTAAAGAAAACTCTATTGTTTTTCAGATTGATCCCTACAAAAATAGGGGACCGAAAGGCAAAAGTTTAAGGGATCAAAATTGTAAAAAAATTAAAAACATTTGTGTGGAGAATAAAATTAAAGAAAATTTTAACCAAAATCTGAATATAATGTTTACTTTTAAAATTTCAGAAGTTTTGGACACCAGGGTCAAAAATGTGGGACAAAATTTTGATGAAAATTGCAAAATCCATGTAGGGTATCAAATTAATGAAAATTAAAAAGAAAACTGAATATCGCGTACATTTTAGGAAATTTGAAAATTTTGGTACACCATAGAAAAAAAAATGGGATTAAAATTTAAGAAAATTGTAACTGTCCAGCCGCGTGTCTGTCTAAAGGGAATTATAACCCAAACCAAATGTAGCGTTCACTATGAACATTGTTTACCTCTAGGGTATTACAGGTTAAAAATAAAACTCAAAATTACAAGGAAAGTGTCAAAGCCTATATAGGCCTAAGGGATTAAACTGAGAAGAATTGTTTTTAAAATACTTAGTATTTTTATTAATCTGACATAATCTATATTTCTCAAAGTCGTTTGTAAATTTTGGATCGCCTTCCAGAAGTTTGTAAGCATGTTTGCAAAAAAAAAGAAAAAATCCATGTCGATATCAGTTGTGAGTTTTGTGAAAAATATTAGATGTAAGTTTAAAATTATCTATGGAAAATCATAAACCTTAAAGGTAGGACAAAATTATAAGTCACTTAGGCATTGCGGTTACAAGTGTAGTAATTTGTAATTTGGAGTAGTTTAGAAAACCAATGAAGTAGTTTGGAATTTTTACTAATTGTTGTATGATTGCGTGCTATAAAATTATCACTTTACTTAAAAAATAGTAGAGTAATCGGTTTTATCAAAATATTTTTGATATTTAAAAAATTATCCAATATTAAAATTTACCTGATTATCAACATATTTCATTAAAAAAATTTAAGCGAGTTCTGGACCTCAGGGAGCTTATTAATAATAAAAGGAAGTTTAAAATAAATCCACAATACAGACAGTAAACTACCCCAGGGCACTCTAGCTACATGCAACTTGTCACGGGACAAAAGGCTTGTCGCATGACAAATCGCGCCAATCGTACAACTCTTAGTATTTTGGTGACCATAAAAATGGACGTGTGGCGAAAACGCTGGGATGTTAGTTCCGCCCGAGCCGAGGTGAGATGTTCGGCGGCTGAGCCCGCTGTTTGTGGCGTACTGCAGTCCTCCTCTTCTTTCAGCATCGGTTGTGTCGAGTCCGCTGCCGGCCCAGCGACGACCATCGCTGGCGCGGTACAGGGCGAAGAATGCAAGAGCGTCGGTTCTACACTTCGGCTGTTCCTTCCGGCTGAATCCGCGTCGATGTCATCCGATAGAGGAGATGAGATGAGGTGCGTCCGATGGCGTGGCGATGAAGTGCGCAAAAAACTCGCTGCCATAGCTGTTGGAATGCGCGTCGTGAGACGTCCCAATGGTTTTCCAGTTCCGAGCCTCCGGAAGGGGCTCCTGGCTAGTGGTCCTGTCCAGACGGAATACATTAATTAATTAGTGGCCGCTACAACGGCATGCTCGTACTAGGCCGTTTCAGTACAGTATTTGCCGAATCCGTTTCCAAAAGAATCAGCTGGACGTGGTCGGTACTTGGCAAGGCCATGTATGAGTGGGTTTTCCTGGGTAAAATTTACATGCAAGTCGCCTTATGGTGTCATCCAAGGAGCGGACACCGAGTCACTTTTCAAAAGTCGGGAAGGGAACCGATATACGAGTAACTATCAAGAACACTTTGCAACTTTCTTTTATGAACGGTTGCGAGGTAACCCCAGACGAAAATGGCATAGGTAATGATCGGCAACAGGTACGCGTTGACAATCAACTTACCTAGCTTGCGGGTCATAGCCTTGTTGACAAGTATCGGAAACAGTTGCGCGAGACGAGCGGATGCTCTCTGACGCATCGTCTCGGCGTGGGCACGCCAGGTGAGCCGACGATCAAGGTGGACACCGAGGTACTTAACTTCTCTCGACAAAGGGCAGGTACGTTCTACCGAGTCTTACTCGTCCTCATGGTTCTTTCCGGCGCTTTGAGAATAGCACCGCGGAGCTTTTGGTTTCGTTGACGGCAAATTTCCAGCTTTCCGTCCACATCGTATACGCATCGAGTGCGCGCTGGAGTCGTGGGATAGCCCTGTCAGCGTTCCGATCGGCGGTATATACCACCGTGTCGTCGGCAAACAGGGCCATCTGGACTCCAGACTCTCTCGGTGCGTCGTTGACGAACACGGAGAACAGGATAGGCCCTAGCACGCTACCTTGAGGTACCCCGGCTGTAATGCGTCTCTCGGAAGAGACGTGGTCATCTATTCTCACGCAAAAGTCCTCTCCGTCAGAAAGCTAGCAATCAAGTAAAGGTAGAATTCTGGGAGCTGGATTTTCCGAAGCTTGAGCAAGAGCCACATGGATTTCCCATGGTGCCACACACTATCAAAGGCCTTCTCCACATCTAGGAATTAGGCGACAGTCTGCTCTTTCCGACAGCCGACGCCCGTGATGTATTCCTCCAGTCTCATCAGCTGATGAGTGGTGGAATGCCCCACACGGAAACCGAACTGTTCGGGGACCAGTACATCGAAGTTTCTTTGATGGTCTAGGATTCTCCGTTGTACAAGACGTTCGAGGACCTTTGACGTGGCAGACAGTAGACTAATGGGTCGGAGGTTGTAGGGACGGGAAGCGTCCTTTCCCTGCGTCGGGTTCACTATGACCGTCGCCTTTCGCCATTTCTTGGGAAAATAGGCCAGTCTTAGACACGCGTTGAACAGCGCAACCAAGAAAAGTATTCCTTGCTCCGATAGTCACATTAGAGCGGCGTTCGAGATGCCGTCCGGGCCAAGAGCTTTTCTCAGTACGAGTTGAACGAGCCGATCTGAGACTTCTTCCCTAGTAATGGGTTCGGGCTCGGAAGGTGTAACGCCTTTTACGGAGGAGCTAGGAAGAGTGGCAGATGCGATAGCGTCGGACTTTTGTACGCGTTGCGCAGGCTCTCTGGACTGCGTGGCAGGTTTGGCAGGAGCCCGGGAGCGAGCGCCATGGGACTTGCGATGCCGTTTCTTTTTGTCTACGGCTTGAGGAAACCGCGGGGGTGGGAGGTCTGGTGAGACTGCTTCTACAGCAGGGTCAGGGTTTTCCGGAGATGAGGAGGATTGAGTTGTCTCAGGCTCCACAACCGAGATGATTTCAAAGGTCTTGTCCGTCTCACTTACTGAAGCCGCGGAGTTTCGGCGCTTTTTCGCCTTAGGTGGGGCAGGGGTTGCCTGTACCACAGGTGGTTGCTTCGGGCCTTTGCTCTTCTGTTGTTTACCTTTTACAATAGTGGTGACAGTCACGGCAGCCATAGCAGGAGGCGAAGGGCCTGGCTGCTCGGTTGCAGTTCTGGAACTAGCTACCGGATGCTCGAGTGGGGCAGGGCAGAGGCGAGCGACTGCGTGCTCGTTGACTCGCCCGTACCGGGCATAGCCGTCAACGAGCGGTTGGTTCGCCGGCCAGAGACAGCAAGGCCGCCTCTGCCGGTAACCGTGGACCTAGGGTCCGGCAAGAGCCGGATCTCGACGAGCTGTACGGGAACGCTCAGGCTATCTGAAAGAGCTGGGCCAATGACCGGCTTCGTTGAATGCCTCCCCTTACCAAGAGAGGTGTCCACCGGCCTCTTTACCCCGGCGATATCCAAGTTCGCTTACCGTGGTGGGAGCTCACAAGGATCATCCGGGGCAGCGCTACCTATGAGCCTGACCGTCAGCGGAATAGATGCCCTGCGCAAATATAGCTCTGGCAACTACGACGCTCTGGTCACGACAACCTCCAGCCCATCAGCCTACTCTCCGCTACGTCCAAGGTTTTTGAGCGACTCGTGCAGCTTCGTGTGCGAGAACATCTAATTAACTTTGACGTGCTGGTCCCCGAACAGTTCAGCTTCCGTGTGAGGCATTCGACCACTCATCAATTGATGAGAATGGTGGAATACATCACGAACGCCGGGTTGGTTAGCTGTTTCTTAGATGTTGAAATGCCTTCGACAGCGTATGGTATGGTGGCCTATTATTCAAGCTTAGGGAAGTCCAGCTGCCGGACTGCTACCTTCAACTGATTGCTAGCTTTCTGACGGAGAGGACCTTCTGCGTGAGAGTTGGCGATTCAGTCTCTTCCGAGAGACGAATCACAGCTAGCGTCCCTCAAGGTAGTGTTCTTGGGCCCCTTCTGTTCTCAGTCTACGTCAACGACGTGCCGAGACAGCCTGGAGTCCAGGTGCCCCTCTTTGTGGACGACACGGCCGAATTCACGGCTAGTGCTTCCTCCTCTTTAACAGGCTTGAAGTGCGCAAAAAATTATACCAGCGCTGTTTTTATGCCCTGACCGGGATCGCTGATTGACTCGCTCCTAACACGTCAGGTGTCACGTCTCGGCTGCTGATCCCTGATTGGCTCGCTGTTCGTCAGGTTCGCGCCGCTGGTACCGTAGAGCAGACGTTCCCTCGGTGCCGTCACAAACTAACAATATTTAAACTAATATAAATGAATACATTGAGCGCTTATGCATCTATACTTTTTGGTATTTACTTTCCTGTCCATACATAAATGTTTACTATAATGCCAATCAATACGTCTTCCTAAACGGTGTAAATTCAACACTACCTTTACACCATAAATGATTACAACTGTAGATACTCATAGAACTACAGAAACTTGTTGTGTTCCACTATTTTCAGTGATTTCTAATAACCGTTTTCAGAACGATCTGAATATGAGCTGAAACGCTGGATAGGGCTCATCGGAAATTATAGAGTGCAAAAACGGTTTCTGTACTTGTGAGAAAATTCGCTAACAAAAGTTTATTAAATAAGTAACATGAGTAATTTTTTATCATAGGAATCCTATTGTTTTCAACTTTAGTGAGTACTTCGTCTATTCAGTCGTACTGTGTCAAACCAATTTTGTCAACGAGCGCTCCTAAGTATTATGATTTCGTGACTTAATTTATCTCGACATCATTACGTTTTGTTAGTGAGTACCTGAAAATTTGTGTTTGTATTAGTTCCATCTTTTTATAACATTACTTTAGGAGCCCGTTCGTCATATTGTCGTTACAGTCTTTGAATATTGAAGTCTATGTCATAGACGCCTTGGTTAAAAGTAACCTGGTCACCAACAGCACTTTGGAAGAACAAAGTCTCGCCTACAACTTGGATATCAATTCCACCGCAGCATCTTTTCCTATTTGTTAGTTTCGATATAATGTACCACGAAATGTGAGGAGACTATTAGCAAATTTTGGTAGGGCTGGAGAAGAAGCAGATGTATGGCGCCTGATCTAGAGGTTCCGTGTTAGATTCTCGGTTGCACCATGAAGACGAAATGTTTTTTCTTCACCGACTGGGTCGATTCAATCAGTAGACAGGAATACCTGTGTTAACATTCTGGGTTAGCAAATTTGGCGGCTGAAGCGTGGTGCTAGTCACACTACTTCCTTACAGACTATGCCAAACGGCTCCTATAAGGCGGCTTACCCTGCTAACTCCTACATTGCTTAGGCTATAAAAAGGAGCTACTGTTATTATTATTATTGTTTTACTATAATGACGTTTTTAATTCCGAACTAGAGGAAAAACGGCTCCAGTAATAAGGCAAGTGTAATAAGCACACACGTTGATAAATACAAATTTATTTATTCAAACAGTTTTTGCTACAGTCTATTTATTGATGTATATAATATATTTAATATTTATATGATTTTACATCAAGGTGTATTTCCCTTATTTTCTACACAGACATAAAAATAAAGTCAAATATAAAATAAAAATTGAACAATTAAGAATTAATCAAAATAAACAACATCTAAATAATTACAACAATAAAAAATGGGCAACATTCACATAAATAATAAAACAAAATGACAAAGCTAACAAAACTATTTAAAAACACAGACATAAAAACAGCATACAAAACTAACAAAAATAATTTACAAAAACTAAATAATCCACATAACAAAGATAATACAACAACCAATGGTATATACAAAATTGAATGCCAAGATGGCAATAAATGTTACATAGGACAAACAAAAAACAACTGAAAAACGTTATTTTGAACATCTAAACTCATACAAAAACCAGAAATATATACATCAAATTTGGCCACAGATGCAATAAACACTGGACATGAATCCCCAGACATAACCAACATGACACAAATAAAACACATACCACACAAAGGCACCATAATGATCATTTGGGAAAATGTACAAATATACAAACATAAAACACAAAACAAACTAATACCTGTACAAATACAAATCAATACAAAACATGACACAATTTTCAAAGCACTCAACATCGAAAATACAAAAATAATAATATATACACCACAATCACACACAATAATACCAATTTAAAGTGCTAAAGGCCAATAGGATACCACAACAACAACCAACCAACACACAAGTACGTCACAAGATTCAGAACTAGTAAGGCTGCGGATGAGAACACAAAGCGTCCCGAAACATGTACCAAATAAGTAAAATACATCTTGATGTCAAATCATTTAAATATTAAGTATAAACTTCTTTATGTATGTCATATAAGTACGATACAAATGTACCCGCACGTTTGAACATGTATGCGTTGGCGAGTAGATTATCCCTTGCAACGGGTGTCTTTACTAATTATGATAGGTTAAATGTTAAATAAATGATTTTAGAAAAAACATTAAACTAAAGTTGATTGTAATACAATATTTTTGTTATCTGTATCATTCTAATTTCATCACAAATACACACGCTGTATGTGTGTGTGAAAGAGAGAGCGAGAGAGAGAGAGAGAGAGAGAGAGAGAGAGAGAGAGAGAGAGAGAGAGAGAGAGAGACAGACAGACAGACAGACAGACAGAGAGAAAGAGTGGAAGCGTTTTGGAAAAGATAAATAAATTTTAGTCTGATAGACAGAAAATATAAAGAAAAAAAATAAAGAGAATACTCACAGAGAGTTGTAGAGACTTACACATATGAAACGTAATCTGTAGCGAAAAATAACACGGGGAACAAGGGTTGGAGGGTGAGGGAGAAAAAAGGGAGACTTAAGCTGAAAAATACTGGGAAGACCTAAGCAGCTTTGTGTCATACAGAAAACGAACATTTCACAGTAATAAGCTTAAGACTTTCAACAAGACCTTTATGCCGTTATATAAACGAAAAGTACAGTGTTTCTATTGGGAGACGCCGGTTTCATGTTTGTATAAGCGATTTCTTTTTTTTTTTAGTAACGGCTATATAACACGAAATAAAATGACTGAATAATATATGATTTTCACACAGATCATTAGTGAGCTATCTAGCCTGTTAGGCTAATATGTGTCTGTAAATTGATGGAAATTTTTAGATGCTCAAGACAGTAAAATAAGTCGATTTTTCAACCACCACGGGCTTACTAATCGCGGAATTCATTTATACGGGTTTTTATCGATTTACGATATTTCCCAACCGAAATTCTGATCAGAAAGAGAATCCGCAGACTTCTTGTTACACGCTTCTTCTGCTTAGATTGAAGTCAGTCTATCGTAGTGTGAGGACAGAATAAGTTCTACTATCCTACGTAAATTATTCCTTTTGGCTAACAGTCTCAAAGAAATGCTTCGCAATATTGTCAACACTAATCTCCTAGCAATTTTCTCTTTATTAATGCAGTCTTACTTTCTCCACTTAGGTCTACTAAATTCTCCTCAGACAGAATACCATTTTGAATACTATTGCTTGTGAATCTGTTATTATTTATTATTATTTATGCTTCAGTGACGCACCACGGGTATATGCGGTGAGGGTACTAACCAGTCGAAAGGCTGAAGGACTACGAATGCTTCAGTGAATTTTTTTTAAAATACAACCTACTCCCGTCCTCTTACATTCCGTTAGGAGAGTTGTTAACTTAGTTGTACATTTCAGTTTAATTTAATACGTTTGGCCAAGTACGCACTTTACAGAAACTTTTCCAATTTCAGGGTAACTATTTTAATGAAATTCTACCTTGCTTTTCTCAGCTTTTAACAACATGTAAAATTAATAAGGGACCTGTCAAAACTTTGTTTCGCGCCACGTGACTCATGTAGGCACCGTTGTTGGCTCGCTGTACGAGAAAATCGTTTTGCTTAAAGAACATTGGAAATTACTTGACAAACTTTGACGGCACAAGAAAAATGAATACCAATTAAGTGAAACAGAAATTACAATTCCAACTTTACTTCCAGTTAGAAAGATCTAAAAATTTTAATCACTAAATCACACATGCTTATATCATAACCGTATTCAGAAACTAATCACCCGAGATGGATGGAAAAAAGAAGAAGCTAAAGAAGGTTATCTTAAAATTGCTCTACTAAGTGTCGAATCTTACAAACCTCTCAATATCTGTCAGCTGTGCACAAGAACCACTTAAGGAACGTCCTAATTATAAACTTCAGGGATTGAATTTTAACTTGATAACAAATTAGAAGAAAAATAATAGGAAGAAGACGAGGAGAAAAATAAAAAAGAGTAGTAAAGAGGAGCTGGAGACAAAGAAGAAGAAGAAAATGGACGTGGATAAGGAGAGGGTAGAGGTTTTATTATAACATTTTATTCTAAAATTACTATAATGACAAAACCTTTAATCAACACGAAGGTCAAGAAATAAATTCTTCAAGTTTCATCACCATATGACACTGATTAAATATTAAAACTGTAAGCTGGAGATGTGTTCCAGGAATTCAAGGATTGTGATGTACTATACTACAGTGTTAGCATTAGTTATTCCTGTAGAAGGTAAAGAATAAGGTTACCATATTCCAGTTTCTTGGAATCGGGACTTAAAAACCATAAAGTCAGGTCAATCATTAAGTTAGTAAGTTACATTACTAATGTTACATAGCTATGTAAAAACCACTTTAAGTGTAACAAAACTTCAGTTCGATGGCTGCTACATGTATTTTTCTGATGAATTTTTAGAACTTGTTTTATAGCATTAAAAAATGTGCATCGCTAGTTATATTTATTTATTTTTTGATCTTCATAAAATAGAAAATTGGTGAACTTCTGTTGTTCTCAATCCTAATGGACTGGTAATGTCCTAAACGTTTCTACTCATTGCCAGTTTCTTCTACTCCTCTTAAAATGGATGGTAATGGATAGTAAGGTAAAAACCAAGACTTTTAGGGATCACTACCGCCAGGATACAAGCATATTCACTATAGCTTGTGTAGGCCTAAACGAAATTCGTGAAGAACCATAATTAGAATCATTGCTATGTAACGTGAGTTATTATCATGTCTATGGTTACTGTACGTTTATTATCTTCAATAGATAAAATCTTAAGAGTAGTGACAAATGCTTCAATTAAAGAGTTTAAAATATTATTCACTTGTATACTACAGGCAGGTAATGTACACAAAAGGCAAAAAAGTGCGTACTCTTTGAGCGGAATTTCATTTACGTAGTCAGTGCAAACTATGTCAGGAGAACAGAGTGGAGGTAAGCTTGGGGTGCAGCAGTTGGAATACTTAATGCTAGCAGCACATAACGTATTCCCTCCTCTTGGTCTCTCGCTCTCGTCTTTGTGATGGTTAAATTACATCGTACACCGGTTTAAACACAGTCAGTTGTGTGTGTGTGTGTGTGTGTGTGTGTGTGTGCGCGTGCGTGTGTGTGTGTGTGTTAGCGATGTTACGTACGAGTAGAACACAAACTTTTCACGTAAACCTCAGCGAATGTCCGTTCCTTATGCAAACAGGAGTCTGCTGTGCTTGAAGATTCACGTCTGCTTTCCTCATAAACAAATTCTTGCACATACTACAATGTGTAGTAACATGTATTACTACTATTCACGTTAAAACGGTTTCTCATGGGAACTCTGGATATTTAATGTAGTCTGTTCATTTTCCATCTGGTGTAAATTTACTCACCAATATTTGAACGTTTTCACCAGATGTAACGATTACCTATTTCTATTAAAATGATTGTTTCATTGCTCACGCTCCTCCAAAATTTGGATATGAACAATAACATTTTTTTAAAATTATAATTCCTTAAAAATGTAAGGTCTATAGAAGATAAATTATTTAAACAGACAGATTATCTTTTAAACTTACAACTGCGGCTCAGTATACAATATTAAGATATATTTTTCGTAATAGTATACGTATTTAATGTTTTTACTGCATCGACTAACTGTTTTAACATGAATAGTAGTAATACATGTTACTTCATTGCAGTATGTGCAAGAATTTGTTTATGAGGAAAGCAGACGTGAATCATGAGTATGTCCCTCATAGTTTTCTGAACTATGTCCATCCCTCATGGGCATAATATGGTAGGCAATAATAAGGTTCAGATACACATCACAAAATACAGGAAAATAGATACGGCTAAACTTAATAGGTAGTTGTGTATAGAGAGTAGAACTGTACAGATTCCAGAATTATGCCGTCAACAAAAGGGACAAATAGTGGCGTTAGACGCAAGTTACTGAAAGAGGATCTTGGGTAGAGAAACTGGATATAAGTAATTCCCCAAACTAGTGAGTAGAGGGAAAATGACAGTTCTGACCAAAGTACCGTTATTCCCCCACCACCACCCCATGCCGCCTTTCGCGCGCCAAGTTCAAATATATGCCGCCTTTCGCGAGCCTAGATCACTTTCACTTTCTATCAGCTGGACCCGCAGCATCCCAAATGGACCACAGCATCCGCGAATTTCCGTGAATAAATTTTTTTTTAATTTGATATTATTATTTTTTAATTAAATTGATTTGCATAGGTTTACCAACCTATGTATAGGTTCAAACTTGGTGGGTGGCGGGCGGTGGGCGGTGGGTGGGGGTTTAACTTGATGCGTTATAATGTATACTAATAATATATGATCAGAGTTACCAACCTTTGTATGAGTTAAAATTTGTTACGTGTTATAATGTATATGAAATCTATATGATCAGGTTTACCAACCTATGCATGGGTTCAAACTTTGTATGTGTGTGTTATATTGTATATTAAAATATATGATCAGGGTTACCAATCTTGTATTATAGTGTATAGAACAGATCTGCCAACATTTTTCTGTGGTGGGAAATTCAAACTATATGAGCAACGCATTCGCCAGGATCTGAGACTCGAGAGAGTATGTTTGTCGTGCATGCTTTATTTTTTATTTTTAATGAAGCTGATTTGCATATCAGGGGTGGGTGGTGGGTCAATTCTCTCTTTGAATGTAAATAACTATCTCTCTCCCTCCCTCTCTCTCTCTACACCAATCTCGTTCTTCTGATGTGCGGTAAAGTGTTACACAATTATAATGTTACAAATATGAAAAAATATATATATTTAAACTAGTATTTACAAAATATGTATAAATGGTACACCTATCTATCAAGTGAAAATGGATATTTGTCCGCCAGAATCTGAGACTCGAGAGAGTATGTTTGTCATGCATGCTTTATTTTTTATTTTTAATGAAGCTGATTTGTATATCAGGGGCGGGTGATGGGTCAATTCTCTCTTTGAATGTAAATAACTATCTCTCTCCCTCCCTCTCTCTCTCTCTCTCTCATTATGTCCGCGGTTTTACATAAGCGTCAGTAAGTCGTGCTACTTATGGATTATTGTAATTAGCGATACTAAAATGTAATCACCAGGAAATATATTTATCGCCTACCTCGTTGTGTTCTACTTCTAATTTTGACACATGACAGTCATTGACCACGATTTAGAAATTAATATACACAACATATGTGCTAGCACTCTCTGTCATCGGTTTTACAGTGATATATCATCTCTCTCTCGCTCGCAGACGTCGGAAGAAATTCCTAGTTTATAATGTAATTACCTGTGTGTGTGTGTGTGTGTGCTGTTACAGATGACCCCTCAAAAATCTGTTGTACAACATCTCTCGCTCTCTCTCTCTCGCTCGCAGACGTCGGAAGAAATTCCTACTTTATAATGTAATTACCTGTGCGTGTGCTGTTACAGATGACAAATCCATACGTTAACGGCTTAACAATAAATGTTAGCCTATTGTTTGTCTGTGTGTGTGCGTGCTATGTAAATTGTTTGTACATCAATGAAGGGGTCATTAACCGTGTGTACATCGTCTAAATCGGTGCGTCCTACTTTCTAATTTGACACATGTCAATCATTAGCAGCGCTGACAGTAATTATGTGAACTTCAAAAGGTTCAAATGTTTCAAAATAAAAAATATATAAAACAAAAATACAGAATATATGAAATGTATATTTACAAATAAAAAAAAATATTACATATTATCAAACAATGGCACATAATATTCATCCACCCAATCCTCTATAAATCTACCATAATTAACCCCCCCAGCATGATCGTTAATAAACCTC
This sequence comes from Magicicada septendecula, assembly GCA_034769895.1. NCBI lineage: Eukaryota > Metazoa > Arthropoda > Insecta > Hemiptera > Cicadidae > Magicicada > Magicicada septendecula. The sequence goes on from CM068375.1 coordinate 104,591,415, forward strand.
GTGTAAATATTTGCTAAGTCTTTATTTTTCTTAATTTCTGTTTCAGTATGAGACTGGCAATCGGTGCGATGTTGTTGTAATAGCTCCCTGTTGCGTACCACCTCAGTCGCGCGCCTTTCTAACCAATCTGAGGCGTAACTTTCAAAACAGTCAACGGGAGACATACTTGTCTGAAACAGACATTCTCAGTGTTTTATCACACACGTACAAACACATTGCGGTCTCTCTCTCTCTCTCTCTCTCTCTCTCTCTCTCTCTCACTCACACACACACACACGTACAAACACTTTAGCGAGCACGAAGTTCCCATATTTTGTGTCTACATTTGTTAAGACCACGATGGGATATCTTTTTATTCACCATCAATTCTGACCACTTGATATTGCGTAAACATGTTTGCTCTACCCAAATATCTTCACACAATAAAGGCCACGCCTCGGTCATTACGAATAATGTTTTTACAAAAGTTATATTATAATATATGAAACAGGAATAATCATGCATATTAGAGTTTACCTTAGTTTTTCATAAAGTATTATTTTAATAATTGATGGCTTACATTTTATGTACGTACAGTATCTATTTATCGACATATAAATTGTAGTAGCAATAATAATAATAAGTGATATTTACAATGAAACTATTTTCAAATAAAAATGATGTTGGTTCGACAACCTTTTTGTTTTTAAGACTATAACAAGAATGAGACCTGGATCAACTCTCTCTCCCCCTCTCTCTCTCTCTCACACACACACACACACACATTTAGTATGAATAGACGCGTCTTTGTTAGTAAAATGTAACGCTATAATCATTAATAGCGTTGTGATGGGGTCGACTGCATGTGATGTTTGTAAAAATTGTTTACGCATTTTAGGTATGGTTTATCTATTTAATACGCGTAATTTTAACTAATCTGTCTTGGAGGATAACCTTTTTTTCCTTCTTTTCTACAGATAACAGTTGCTTTGATTAGAAACATTACCAGAGAACAACGTCCTCCTAAAGATAAATTTACCAGAGCTCAAAACAGTACAAAGTCATACTTTTGGTGAAGAAAATCACGTCAAAAACAACAAAAGTTGTTTGTGTTTCAACAGCTACAAACAATAATTAATTTTCTTACACTAGTAAACATTTTGTTGTAATTGTTTCAATTAAAGGAAACATATATATTCGTTGAGAAAATCTGTTGTGGGTGGACGAAACATGTGTCTGAATTAATAAAGTTCCTCTCTGCATAGCAGTTGTAAAAGTAGTCATATACATTATGTGCTATATATATATATATATATATATATATATATATATATACAAAAGGCTTTCAACGTGTTTGTCATTTCAACCAATTTGTACCGCGCTCTAATTGTGTAAAAATAACTGTACCGCTCCATACAACTGAGAATAAATCCGCACACACACACACACACACACACACATACACGTCTCTCAGCATTAGTGGCACAAGTTCATACACACGTACAAGTGGCAACGTCAAAGTTAAACACGCTACAACATAGATCTTTTACCTCTGATTTTGACAATTTTATTAATTTTTGTATACACACCAACTTATTATGGATACACTCGATATCCATTGTTGTGGCAACCGTGCCACGCTTATTATAATTCGTGAACTCCATACACACGTTGCCACAATACGTTCGTATTCATGTCGTGTGTATACAGCGTTGCCAATTTTCTTCGGGCAAAGCGCGCCAAAACTGACTCATAGCAGCAAGACACTTGCAACTTGTTTACGGCTGATACTATGTTGTTGACAGTCTACAAGAATTTTTTTCTCATTGTCATGCGGGTCTTTGCTTAGTTTGCGTGGTATAACCATTACGCTTACTTTTCTTAAATTTTTTCCAACGAATAAGAGCAAATGTTTTAAAATATTCTGAACATTACTGATTAATAAGCGCATTGTGTTTGCATATTTTTATTTATTATTTAATCTTGTATTAAATATAACAAAAGCTTATATTGTAAAGTACAAACGAAGAACGTATTTTAGTGGAAAGGGTGCAATTATTTCAAATTATTGGTTAGTTAGAGTGTCAATGACAACTATATTTTTAGATAGTTTTCCGTATAAAAAAGTCTGTGCAATTTTTGAATAATATAATGAAAATTGTGTTTTTGTCCCCGTTGTTTTATTATTACAACGCTAATACAGAAAAATATTCTCATGATTGAAAATTCAGTGGTACAACGACAGTAGCTTACCGGAAATTTACACTTTAGTTTAGATTCTTTAAGTTATATGCGATTTTCAGATGAAGAGCGTAAAATTTTGTAACTAACTGGTGGTTTGGTGGGGCAATACCGCCAATTTATTGAGAATGTTTAAAGTTATTTCAATGAAATGAGACACAAATTTATTAAGAATTCCTTTCATTTAATATTTCAATAAACTCAGAAACAAACTTTATTCCCACCAGTTTTGCGCTGTTAGTCGTCGGTGATAAAAGTAGCCTAGGTGGTTGCGTCGTTCTTTAACAGTATTTCTGTGTATACGACGTTCTTTGTATATGCCGTATCACCATCTTGGCATAGATCGAGTCTACACTGCAGTAGGCCTACTCTGTCAAAATCTCCTGAAAGTAAACACAGCTCAGCTCTGGTTGATCAGGTTGCAGTTGTCGTTTAACGGACAATCAATAATTCGGGTTTGAGTTTCTAAACATATTATTTTATTTTATTTTATTTATAAACTTATTATTTGAAATAATTTTCATTATTTCCATCCAATTAATTTTGCAAACTATATGGTTAACAACTGAATATTTCTTGCATATAAATCTGCTGGGAATATTAAAAATATTTCCATCATGCTGTGTTTCCATCACAGGAAAAGTTCTGTTCCCCAATCGAAGTTTCCACTCCATTCCACTCCACAAATTGTTGTTAATTAGCACTGACACACATATTTTAGGTCAAATACTATATGGTCATAAAGGTCAAAGTTTTGTTTGTTTGTCCCGCCTTTGGGACTAACGTTAAGACCTGTCTAAACTCTCCACTAAAAGTATCACTTTTCCATCCGTCTGAACTATACTTAATAATGGATGTCTCGAAGTATACACCGAACTATACACTTCATTATGTTTCGAAGTAAATGATCCATACTGCTACTGCAGAGATCGTTGACATCTCATCAATTAAAATAACTGACTCTTCGTGTAGAACTGTAGCGTTTCCTGACATAACCTTAATGGAAGAAACTGAAGAAGGCAACACTGGAACAAGAAGATCAAATAACTAATGGAGTATAATTCCTGCAGCTAAGAATTGCACAGGTTTGCATGTCCATTTTGTTCCTAATGCTAAATGAGCCTGTTCACTAACAATATTCAGAATATTTGCGAATACGTAGGTCATGCTACGTTCTGCTGGGGCTTCTAAGAATAACAGCTTCTCAATTGTCTCGCCTGCTATGGCCCACATAATTTTAATTACAACTAATTTCTGTTTTTCATTTAATTTGCTATGTATATTAGCACCATGACTGGCCTCTTCATTCACATTGCGTACAGGGTTAATAAGCATTGGATTATTTGGTATTGGCAAGCCGATGCTCCTTCACTCCAAACCATTACTTCTTACAATGTAATCTATATCCTGCAATGCTGCATTTCCTTCAAGGGCCTGCGTATCGTCTACATTAGTATTTTGATAATCGTTTACACTTGAAAAGGTAATGTTGGTTTGTAGAAGTAGCACATTAATGAGAACAACTCTCGTAGTTGACACGACATGTACAGTATGTGCTCTGCATTTCCTCCCAACATTTGTGCCAATCTGTGTCAATTTCAAGTAACCCACATGCAAGAGCCGCTCCTTTGTATGGCTTATAAGTTGCGTATGTATTGCTGTAGCTGCGTGGACATGCGAGTGATGTTCCTCCTTTAATATGAAGTAGTAACATACGTATGTAAAATATGTTATGATCGTTTGGTGCGACAGTGTACATTCTCCCTATCATTTTGCAACCATCTCTCTTTCCTGGAATCCATTTATTATCAGCGAATCCATAAAGTCCTGAAATACCAGTATACAGGAATTGACAAGCACAGGGATCGCATTGATTCAAATCAAACCATGATTTCATCAATGTTGTGCGTTTTGTTGCAGGTCCTTGGATTGCATTCTCATCCCCTGCCCTAATACACATTATAATATCCATCTTCAAGCACAGCTAAGCGAACGATTGTATGTGACTGATCATGCATTTATTTTGAATGAAGGCACAGAATATCTGATGAGAGCTAAAGTATGGCATATTCGCGTATGTTATAGTTACAACATATCCAGTTAATGATCGTCACTGACGCTTCTTACGAATTGCATACATGTTGAGTCACATTATTTATACATGTATTGGAATAGGTTTTCAATATTGATGTGAGCATTGTACTGTAGAATTAGGAAGTGATTGTAGAGAACGAATCACGATTATCAAATGATATATTCCTTTTACTTCAACAATTCCGTCATCTCCTCTCCGGTACTTTGGATAACCATTGTTATTTTCAGTAGTTTAATGTAAAACGTTGCTCGGTTATTATGTGTACACATTCCATCAATCATGAAAGGAATATTAGGATTACGAGCTCTACAAGATCCATGTATCATAGTCGAGATAACAATTTTATGAATCCTTGGAAAACTGACTGGGTCAGGTATTTCTCCGCACACAACTTAGGATAAGCATGAGGTAGTGTATTAATCACGTTTCTGGGATTCAATAATAAATATATAAATAATAAATATGTGTAGGATAACAACTGCTCACAATGAGTGATTTTTTAGTAAATCATTTTTATCACTAGTCGAGTTTATAACAAACACTCCAGAAACCTATCACGACGATCGGCAGATTTTTCATTTTCACCAAGTTAAGAAGTTATATCTGTCCATTTCGGATTGCAGGTCATAGTTAAAAACCTGTCCAGTTTTCCTGATTTGCGTACTGTACGATCGACATCAGATCCTGGTACCGAAGAGTCATGTTACGTAGTCTGCTCCTTCATGTTCGATAACCTCGGCCGTGTAGTGCGTAAGGATTATTAGCTAGAAAGCTGCCAGGATTGTAAGTAACGAGTGTTGAAACTCTTCGTTTTCATTACGAACAATACGTATGTCATATTCTGCCAAAGAATAAGGTTTGTCGCCAGCAAGTGGTAAATAATCGGAAATATATCTGTGAATCTGTCCCTAAATTTTTAAGGAGTAGAAACCTGTACCAGGGATATGATTTTCGTGACCAAAAAGTAAGAGAATGCCCTCACACTATTATATTTCCGGATGGTTTGGACAAAATTAATGCTGTTAAGAAGCAATTCTTTCAGTTGCGTACTTACCTGAGTTCTGGAAGGGAATTAGGCCGTTATGACATTAGGAATTGGAATAACTGACTCGTTAACGAAACGCAAGGAATGACAGTAAAATCATTAAATATTAATTCCATTCAGACAGTGCTTAAATGTGGTAGATTCTTCCAATAAAAGATTAATGAAAGACAGATGGGCGTACGATGTACCTGCCCCGCGATAACACTCAATACGTGTGTATAGAAATTCCTTCGTTCAAATTCATTACGAAAATCACTGTCGCGTTTTGCTCACGTAACAGTACTCATCGCAAATAGTGTACACACAAGCCGACTCTATGTGAATATGTGAATCTGCCAACAGACAGATGGCAATGTACTGTAATTCTCCCTCCCGCTCGATCGTCTCAGTATATACAATCCAGTACTTTACTTTTAAAAGAATTTGAAGCACAAAATGGAACTGTACAAAACTTATTTTTATATATTAAATACATATATATATATAAATAATATTTAAAATTTATATTTACTTTACCTCAAAATGTTATTTTTCCCTTATTTGGAACATGTTTCGTTACCCTTAGTGTTCCCATAATGAGCCTCCTAATTTTGAAAATTGTGGAGTACCTGTGTGCTGGTTGGCGGTTGTTATAACTTCCCGTTGGTTTTTGGTTTTTCAATAAATATTAAATATATTATATACATCAAGAAATAGACTGTAGCAAAAAGTGTCAGCCATGGCACGATGTTTATTAAAACAGTAAATTAAAAATAAATAACTATTGTATGTATTTTTTATTTCCCAGTTAAAGGATTGTCGAATTAGATAAACTGAAGTATTGATTTAGTAAAATACAGTACGGTTTTAAGTAAAAAAATATATGATTTTCTTTTTGAGAGACAAGGTTGAATTTTCGCATTGTTTTTTATGAATCATCATGTCAAAAACATGTCAAGCATGTACAGCTGCTTGGTGACTGATCATACTAAGCAAATGAAATATCTTGGCTTCATAATAGACAGTAATCTCTCATGGAAATGTTTTATTTGTAGCCTGAAGAAATAGTTATATACATTCTTACGAAAATTCTATTTGTTACGAGATTTTTGTCCCGAAATAACTATTCCTCGATAACTTCCAGACAAGTCCTGTGATCAATTCACGGCCGTGTAACTGGTTAGTTCGAATTGCTTACTACAATTTGTCATGTATAAAAGTTTTCGTACTGATGACTAACAAAATTGTTGCATGAAGGTATGCAGCAATTGTTGTCAGATGTGGTATTATCAAGGAGAACTATGTAATAACAGAGATCAGCTGCCTTGTGTATACTATGCACACAAGCCAGTTGAAGACATAATACGCAGTCCTGTTCGAATAAACAAACTCGTATTCATTCTTTTCCGGTCTTGGATATGTAGTCACAACTGTTATGTGAATATAATCACCAGACAAGTTGAACAAAAGAAGACAATGCTTTATGTCCGCGTAAAAACGAGTGATATTTGAAAGTAATAATGTGCATTTTAGATAATTTATTTACATTTTCTGATAAACCTAATTTTCATTATTAAATTATACGTAACAGTATAACAAGTATTTAAATTACTACTCCTACTTTATTATATATTTACACAAATATATGCATGACAATCAGAAGCCTCTGATGTAATAACTTATTTAATTACGCAGCACTTTCCGAAACTGTATCTATGCGCCAATCAGATTATACCTTTAGTGAGACAAGATAACAGTTTTGAGTACACGTTGCCGCTGTGTAGTCACAATTAGTATTCATGAATCCCAGCTTTAAGTGAATCGGCCTATCGTGTCGTCGTCATTTTGCTGTCGGTATAGTCGTCGTTTAATGATGTACAGTAACATGACAACAACGTAACTACACACATAAATAAATAACCATTGCTCCCGACTGCCATCCTTTTGACCGAGGGTGTATTAGATTTTTAACCGTTTACACATAGGCCTACACAATGATCTTTTTCTTTCTTATTTGGCAATGAAAGTACTGTAATTGATAATTAAGTTCTTTATTTGGGATCAGATTGTAATTTCGTGTAGACCTATTTACGTTTTTGAGATTCCAAAAACACATGTTAGAGTAGAAACACAAGGAAGGAAGAATACCAGGCAGCCCAAGAAGTAGCTGCAGAGAGAGTATAGACTCGGAACTGAAAGGGGCCTTGAGACCACTGCGATAGGTGATTGGACATTGGACATCAGACAATGATGTAGTCTAATACGTATTTTATTTGTGTGTGTGATATATATATATATATATATATATATATATATATATAGAGAGAGAGAGAGAGAGAGTGAGAGAAAGTGCGTGTGTCTTCGGCGGGAGGGGGAGAAAGGAACGTTGAAAAACTCTTATGTTATGAATACTTAAGCTTACAAATTGTTATTATTATTATTTTTTTACTATAAAATGTTCATATTATTTTAACATAACGCGATTTTCTGGAACATGTTTTGTGGAAACGTAAAAACAGACAGCTGATGTACAGTTGCATGAGTTCGGACGTAGATGTGTATATATGTGTCAGCCCAAACAGGTAGTATGTTTTGTAAACATACACGCTGTGCCATTAAAACATTAAGAATGTTATTTGACCTTGAGTAGAGAGTCCTGTTGGAGGGATTCTGATGAATGAGAAATCTTGTCTCTGTGCTGGAGACCTGTGATGTTACGCTGAATAGACAACACATTATCACTCTACACAGCAGTGGCTGACGTGTATTAACCATTTCTGAGTTCGCGATACCACAACTCAGATTAAACTGTGCACAATGTTTGTAGAAAAGACGGACGTGTGTGACGTAAACGCCAGTTTGCAAAATGCATCATCGTTCCCGCCAGATATGTAATCACGTTTCTCGTTTATCTTGTCTCAGCCAAATAAACATTACTATGAGTTTACCATATCCCAGTGTCCTTCATATTTCATAAACACTTGAGAAAATAAAGAGTGAGAGAAAGTGAGAGAGGGCGTGGGTGAGAGAGAGGGGGGAGTGAGAGAGAGAGAGAGAGTGAGCAAGAAAGTGAGAGAGAGGTATACAGACAGAGGGGAGCTGTATACATTTTTACCATACTTCATTTAGTTTAGAAGTCACATGACATAATTTGTATAAAACATCAATTAAACGAGCTGCCAGAACGTCGCATCCTATATATAATGCGACTCAATACGTCACGTTTGTACAGTTCTCATAAGTTCCATTTTGATAACTACTATATTACTTTTTTGTAATATTTACTTGAGTACGAGCATTAACACACAATTTGCGTACAAAAGTAATTAAATGCGGTTATTTAACAGAATACGAAATTCCTTAAATGATTATAAAATACACATTATAAGATATAATATAACTATTATGAACATGTAGCCATCATTAATTAGTAACCTGATACGAGGCACAAGTAGGCCTACATAGACTTATACCTAGCAACATCAGCGCTCACATTACAGGCCTACTTAGTACTTAAATGAACGATTATAACGCGATGTAACACATTTATTATAAATTATGAAGTATTATAAAATATAAAGTGCCCTGAGATTGTGTGTCATTTGCGATGAAAGAAGACCTTCGCTTTAAACTAAGGGATAAAAGGGAAACGAAAAAACTTGAATTAACATTCATTCATCAGCGTTGTGCACATCCGTATCTTACTGAAATGGAATACAAAAGTGTTAATAATTTTCGGTGTTTCATTAAAAAAAAAGGGTATCAGAAAATGTGTTTGAGACTAAAATATTCTTCCGTTATCAATACAATGTGTAAAGTGTGATGGTAATATGTTAACAAATGTAAAAGGATAAAGAAACGTTACCTTCAGATGTGGTAGAAGGAATTGCAGAGCTACAAAAAACATACATGCTTACACTTTTTCGGAATAGCGCGTGTTCCTGCATTATCTGTATTGTGTGTGTACTTGGATTTTGAAATATCAAATTTCAGTCATTTCAAAACAGGTCGACATAAACAGGAAAACTACGCAAAAATTAATAAACGAATTCAGGGAGATCCTTACTGTCTGGTTGATAGATAACAGCTCAAAAATTGGCGGCCCGGGAGATACTGAAATTGATGAAAGTGCGTTTGCTTAAGGAAGTACAACAGAGGCCGAATAACAAAAACTCGGTGGGTACTTGAGAGCATTTGCAGGAGAATAAAGAAATTGTTCCTATAGGTGGTGGATAAACGTGATGCAAACTCACTAAATTGTGTAATTTTAAATAATATGGAACCAGGAACCACTATAGTTGCAGATATGTGGCACGGGTACAACTCGCGAGTACCCATACATACCCAAATGTATGGGTATATAGGCCTACTTCTGTCTGTGAACCATTCGCTTAATCTTGTATGTCCTCGCAATTCTGCTGTTCACACACAAACGATCGAGAACTAATGGTCTAAAGTTAAGCGTGATATGCAGAGAAGAGTCAGCAGAATGTCTATTAGTATATTTCAGATGTATTTGATTGAATATATTTGGAGAAAAGTGTTTTTCTGCAGAAGAATGGTTTAATAAATTTTTAGCGGCTATTGATTATTTTTACACGCAATTTTTAAATTGAATGTACAGTAATTTGTGGTCAATAAATTTAGCTATAGTACAAGTAAATTAGAAAAAATCTAAAAAAAAATAAAATAAAAATAGATGTAAAGCAGGTATCCGACGACTTCTAGTACCCTCAACCCAAAACATTTTAATATTGTGTGTGTGTGTCTCTCTCTTTCCCTGCCTGCGTCTCGCGTCATCTTGCTATTTAATCTCTAACACAAATAGAACTAATATAATACAAACTTTTATCCTATCTCACAACCCTCTGTCTTCCTCCTCTCCGTCTGTCTCTAACACAAGAAGTAATTATTATTATGTACATTTTTGCACATTTGATCGCTCTCCTTTCTTCTATCTCTCTCTCTTTCTCCCCTTCTTTATATCTCTTACTAATAAAAATATAAATCTTATTACCAAAAAAATACGTACAGTAGCTTTCTGCCATTGTCTGTGTATCTGACTCTTGACTCCCATTTAGCTCTCTCTCTCTCTCTCTCTCCCTACTTATCCTCTCTCTCCTAATCTCTACTAAAATTATAAAATTTTGTTAACCGCAAAAAAGATACAAATAAATGTTTTATAGCATTACTTCGAAATACTGTATGTATAATGATGAATATTGAAAAAAAATATAACTGATTATATTTGTTATATAACTAGTATATGTTTATTACGTTTGGCATTACATTTATTACTTTTGACTGCCAATTGCATAAGAAATGTCTCTAGTAAATGAGATCAACGTTACATTATCGCTCGGTGTCGATGCATGTGAGAAAATATTAACATCCTCGTTAATTACGTTATTTGGTCCGACGAGAAGTGGTCAATTTTTACATAATTCGAAAGGCCAGTACGCTACGTTGGCATGCTTCGTAAAACAAAATAATTATATTACCACGGTTAATAGAATTGGATAGTGAAGTTTAAAAATTGTTGATAAATATTTGACACTACTAGTTAAAATTATGATGTAAAGGTAGCGGGTGAACGAAGGAACAAAAATAACTGCCAGGTCATTCGCCTGCAGTTAGTCACTCTTTCATAAAAACAAATAAGCGTCAACGAAAACTGTGCAATACCCGTGGTTGAAAACTGGCAAACGTCGCTGGAAGCAAAAACGGCGAAATTCGAAAAAGTATACATTATTTCAGATGCTTAATTGTTGGAAAACTGAAAAGACGCCCTATTGTCGTAATTATGAAAAGATGCCATAATGAAAGCGTTTTTGTACAAAAAAAATTATTTGCTTATTATAAGAGTATATTGAAATATAAAATGCAAAACAAATAACATATTCACAAGAACATAATGTTACAATAAAATTTCAATATACTCTTCGTTTTCAGGTAGACGCCAAAACGTATACATTTTGAAAACACGCCATTTTGATACATTTTTATAGAAAAATGTATACACACAAACAAACACACACACACACACACACACATATATATATATATACCATTTATAAACATAAAACATATAAATCATATAGCCTTATATAAAAAACAGCTTTTATAAACAATAGATTTTAAATTTGTATAACTATTTCTTTGCACATTCTGTTCCTGAAGATGATAGTAATGTATAATAAAACTGTTGAAACAGTGTAATAAATAGTAAAAAACATATTCTTGTTGAAACAAAATATTATTTATTTTTTAATGTAAAACTATAAATCTGGTGTTTATGTTTGACATAATGATATGTTCAACACTACAGGGTATCTCCGTACTGTGAAATATGATAGCTATTTTATATTTAATTAAACTTGATACTTTAAGAAAAACTGTATTTTTACCGAGGTCCTGGAAATATGACCTGAAGAATGAGCCACTTCCGAAGGTCGTACGAAGTACATAACTTCCGCAAATTTGTGTCCCTTACTGAACTATAGCCTATATGTAGATTTCCAAAAAAGTAAATTCTAAAAACAAACGCTGGAATATCTTGAATGTACCCATGGTTGAAACTTTCAACATCAGAAGTATCAAAATCAAATGAAAATTTTATGCGCATATATATAAGTAAATACAATAATTATAAATAATAATACGAATGGAGTAGAAGTAATAAAAACAATAATTTTGTTTAAAGGATGGCCTCCACATATCCCCCTATAGCCTTCTTAAAGATTTCTATCTAACAGGGAAACAGAATTTATTCTGATGCAAACAGAGCGCAAGAACACACTGCTATTCTCAATTTCTCTTCAGAGAAGCATCTTCCCCTTTCTGAACATCGAAAATTCTCGCAATGCTGAATCATACTCGTTTTCTTAAACTTTTTATGTTCTGTACTCTTTTGCTTTAGGCATTTTATTACCTCTGTAGTAAACCACTAAACCTTACCCCCTGACGAATACCGACTGCTACGCTTATGTTCGTTTCTTTCCGTAAAATGTTCGTACAGGTTGATTGCGTTTCAGTACAGCTGGCAACCAGACACATACTGAGAAACAAATATTTATTGAGCAACACGATTTTTACGGAACTTCCTTCGCGCCAAACTATGACGTGTACAACTGAATCTTTATTTATGTTTGTATTGTTTAAAAATGCTGACCTCGTTTGTCATTTCCACTCACAGCTGATACGCTCCAGTTACGTAAGACTGTACACACTTCGAAAGCAGTTGATCCAGTATGAATCGAATTGTTCACAGATGCCCGACAATCATTGGGACGAAAACACATCGATAATTATTAACAAAATGCCACATTATTAAATACATAGTCTTATATGCACATTAAGTACACACGCGCTGAATATTTAATAATTTAATGAATAATGTATAATGATACTTCAACTAACAAACTTAAAAATTATTTAAAATTCTGTTTAACTTTATAACAATCATTTTTTTGCAGCAGCAGCGACAGAGCAGTGTTCTGTATATTGGTTTCATTGGGCTTTACCATAATATTACCATGTGTTAATTTCCTTTTTTTTGGTGGAATCAATTCTCCTCTGTAGCACGATATTTCTTTTCTAAGAAGTCGAACAGCTAAGCACATTTTGAACTGCAACGCGAGAGCGAATTTTGTCGTTTAATCACTTCCAGTTCTTCTAATATGGCTACACTATTAACTAATTCAATTCAATCCCCTTTGTGTGATTCTTTTCGATTGCCCATAGATGTCATAAAACTTTCTCTTTTGCTGACTTGGGATAATATTTCTTGTTTTTCCGTCGTATCAATTTCGTTCTCCGGATGCCCAAACAACCGATCGTCACCATCGTCTTCGATATTGTTACAATTCGACTGCAAACTACGCCCTGCTTTGTTAATCCTGCAGACATCATGAATATGTTTACACATATTCCACTTAATACAAGTTCCACACACGTGCATGAATATTTATGTATACTCACATCACAGTCTACACAGATCAAATTGCATTTTCACTGCACATCATTTTCATGTACTAAATATATGTACCTCTTTCATGCCAGAAGACGACGGTACTTTCCACCCATTGCCTGTTCCTTCTCTGATAATTGAGTTACTGTCGATTTCTCTGATAGGCTTATGTCTTTTTGTAATGTCTTTCAACTTTGTAGTTAATTTGCCTTTGGTTAAGATAATAGGACTATCAAACAACTTATCGCGGACGAAAGACATTAGAGCAACTATCGCTTTGTCCAAATGTTTTACATTTTTGCCGTGTAAATATATATATTTAATTGTATGATGTATTCTTTCGATATGCATGTTGGTGTTCAGACCTCCTTGAAGTCGATGGCAGTAGGCCCAAGACTGAATATTTTTTGAGAACGTTTGATCAAAATAAGTGCCGAATTCAGAAATGTCTTTATCATCAAGTAGTCGCCTAATTGCTTCAGACAGATTTCATTCGAATGCAGAAGAGTCTCTTTCCTGCATTAATGTCCTGACTATTCTACTATAAACGTAACCCTGCTTCTCTTTGCTTTTTACTTTGGAACTAATATTCCTTCTCCAAGCCCTGTCAACGTGCCAAGTGCAGTACAATTTCATTGCCGGAGCTTGCATTGTTGATATCCACGCATTATAAAAGGATTCATCAAAATCGGACATAAACATTTTCGGTAAAACTTCGCCTACTTCTGCCTTGATATACTGAAAAAACAAAGAAAGCACTTTTTCGTCAGTTCGATTTAATATGAGAAAAGCACATGGAAATCCCTTTCTCATGTCGTTTAAAACAAGTAGGGTTATTAGTTAAAAACCGTTACTGTTCAAACCGTGGGTGCCATCAATGCATATACAAACACTGCCATATTTCTTCAGTATTTCACTCTGTGCATTGTTCATTATAATTAAACAAAATCGTCTGTTTTTAAAGTTTGGCCAGTTTCTCTGACGACCCCTTGAGGCTTATAAAATAATACACAAGTCTGATCACTGGAAATGACCTCGTTGACCAACGCTTCAACCCTTGTACCATCTTCTTGACGTCTCACCGACTTCGAGCATAAATAATATGTGTGCTCGATGTTGTACAGGTCTTGCTTCGTTAATAAATGAATTCTTTTTAATTTACAGCCTGTCACGGAATCGCACATTTTATTAAGTATTGCTTGAAGTGGTACCATCTTCAGTTTCAGTGACGCGAATGCTTGCCGGACAGACAGCATTGATTTTGTTACTTCCCTGTAATTTTAAGTGCCGACTACCTTTACTTTCAGACACAAATTGCCCGGACCTATGACATATATAATAATGTCTCTTTGTGCTGACGGTAGCAGAATGGGAGCCACGCTTTTTAACGTATCTTGAAAATGTTTCTTTTTCAATGGCTTGTTTTTAATCCAAGAAACTTTCTAAGGATTTAAATTCTTTAATTTCAGACTTTACTGATATGTTGTGCTGCAATTCGAAGTGTTCAAGTTCAATCGCTGCCGCAAGAACACATAAGGGATAAGGGGTACTTAACTTTATTCGGTGCTGATACCCCTGCACCGTGGGATTTGCGTTCATGACGTTTAAATGTGTATCAGTGCTTTAACTGTTTATCACAGATGTTACATTGTTGTGTACGTGACTTCAAGTTGCTCAAAACCGGCATTCCACTGTCTACTTCTTCGGGATGTAATTTCGAATGCTGGTTAAGATTATCTACATTTTCACAATCCTTACCGCACTACGAACATAAGTATTGTTTAAGCTCACTGATTTTAATAAACCAAAAATAAAAAGGGAATAAATACTAGATTATGAAAATCTAAAAAAAATCACAAAAAATTAACAAATGAATATCACACAACAAACTCGATAAACACACGCACGGATAATGTAAATTAAATAAAAATGTATATTATAAAACGAACTACGAAGACATTTGATACTTACAGTGATATTAAAGAATAAAATTGTAATTAATAGATGATCGTCGCACACTGTTAATTAACACACGCACAGATAATTAAACTGAAGCAGTAAAGTAATATTTTAAACGTGAACTATTGTCATGCTGGTGTTACTGTACTATAATTATCGACACACTATTACTTAACACACGTACAGTAGGCCTATATTAAACGGCACGTTGTGTCTTTTACGGTACATTTCCCGCCTAATTCAACATCGGAGGATTTCGTACCTGCTCATAGCATTGGGTAAAAATTGGATATTCGCTCCTTACTCAGCTCTACGAAGAGATATGGAAGTAAACGAAGCAGTTGGTATGCGTCAGGGACTAAGGTCTAGTTAGAAAACCAAGCTGGATCCTTCTTTTACAATAATTTCCTTACTGATACGTGCTTTTTAATAATAGCAGACAAGTTCTTGTTTAGATAGTAAGCTGCTGCGTCAATATCACAAGGTGTGTAGACTTTATTCCAGTCAGCTGTTAAACAGCGTTACAGATCTTTTTCGGTAATCTCAATTCTAATTCTCATCGGTACAAGAGATTAATGGATCGCAGTAACTCAGAAAACAAGGCCTTGAAATCAAGTTAAAAGTTTATTTAAAAATTTAAGAAAGTTCCCGCCTTGAAATGAAGACAGAGGCTCGGGCAAAGATATTGAAGGGTAGGGACCAAACGAATTCGGTGAGAGAAGGAACCTTCAACTCTCGCCTGATAGCATCATATCTGACAAACCAGGGAGAGTTTGAGATGTACCAGAGGACCTGGGATTGGAAAGCTTCCAAACAGGCGACAATGTTTGGGCTGAATTATGCCCAAAAGGCAGAGGCTGCAGATGTTAATATTGCTCTGAGAAAGATCAAATAGATGGTGAGTTTAGTGCGCACAGGCACTGAACTCCGATGAGTGAGAAAGGGATATATTTAGGGTTTGACGCCGCAGGCACACTGGAGACTCAGGGAGACTTGGGTTTCAAAGCTTAGGCGCCAGTCAACAGTGACGTCCAAGTATTTTACAGACCGTTTCCATACGATTGGACTCCCTTCTAGGGAGAGAGACTGGAAGCGGGAAGTAAATTTACGAGAAAAGGCGATCGCCTCGGTTTTCTCCACATTGATCGCCATTCTCCACTTCCAAAGCCAGTCTGGAAGTTGGACGAGCTGACGTTGCACCAGGCAAAACTAAGGTTCGCTGAGCTAGCATGAAACATGGCGTCATCGCATAGAGCGATAAATGACTCCAGGCTGTACAGACAGGTCGTTCGTGTACAGAAGGTACAGAACGTGGCCTAGGACAGATCCCTGAAGAATGCCTGCGACGATCGGTCGAACGGATGGGTACGACGCGTACTCTACAGACGCGGTCGCAAAGATACGATCGCAGAAGATGAACGAAAGAGACAGGGAGAGGGGATTGGGCTAGTTTGTAGAGAAGGCCTTCGCCAGACTCGATAGAAGGGTTTACTCATGTCGAGCAATACAGCGACGGAGGACTGACGCTTGTTCTCGGCGTTCGTCAATTGGGTAACAACCCTGACGAGTTGAAGGGTCGTCGAGTGCTCTCTGCGAAAGCCGAATTGCTACTGCCGAATGAAACCATCCAACAGGGGCGCATATCGGCTGTGCAGGTGCCGTTCGAACGCTTTCGAGATGACTGGCAATAGAGATATTGGGCGATGATTCTCGGTAAGTAGCCCTATACGCAGCTTACGAGGTTTGGGAATCATGGCGATTTTTGCACGTTTCCACAGGCTGGGGAAGTGACACAAAACGGACCACAACAACAGTTATAAGTGTCACTTACTGCAAAAATCACACAATCTCAAACACACTCAACTGTCAGTTAGCAAACGCAAACAAAAAATACTCGCCACAACAATAATTACATTTATCGCTAACGATAAAGATTACAAAACCTCAGCAACACTCAGGTGTCAACCAAAAGGAACTTGCTGCCACAACAACAAATTCGTACGTATTACTAAATAGCAGCGATTACAAAAGTCATCTGTGTATTATCTCAACTTCTACATGACACCAGATACACTGAATGAACTGTCTTTGTTTCAACAGCTGACTCGTGACTAAAGACAATCCGTTGACCTTATAATCTTTGTTTATACACTACCGTGTCTTCATTCTTCTAACTTTAAAAAGTTCAAAAGAAACGTATCGCGTATATTAAACGTTTTTAAAAACTGTAATGTAGCCAACGAATTTATTTAATGTTGGGAGGCGAGGTGTGCGATATGTGATGCTGAGCGATACGAGCGCGAGGACCAAAACCTGCGGAATAAAGGTCGGAATTGCAAATGATACATAAAATTCAATTAGTGGAAAAAAATCAAAGACGGCAACAATTTGTTAAAGAAATTTAGGAACAAGTCAAGGCAACGTAGTGAAAATTATGGAGTCACTATAGTGCAGCGTACAATAATTAAATATGCACTGGACACAAGCGTGAGAGAAGCAATCAATCGCACGAGTATGTTGAGCGAACATGACTAGCAGATAGATGAAAGTTACAAAACTAAAATAAAAAGGTTGTTTGTGAATAGGACATGTTACTAACCCTTTATTTTCCTGTAATGACTCTGTGATGATTGTGTAAGACTGACTAAATGAGATGACCAATTTAGTCATTTGCGGTGTATACAATAATTCATAATTGTCCGCAAGATTACATAATAGAGCTACTAAGCAGATTTACTGAATTATATTATCAACAGCATATGGTAGCAGAAAATATTTAAATAATATTTTGTGTAGTTTGAAAACGCTAGTAACGTGTTTTATTTATCATTTCAACATACGTTTACTTCCATTAGAAATTACACAATTTATAAACTCTTCGTAACAACTCATTTGTTTCTCTGAAATCATCTAAAAATCCCGCCAAAAAGTAGACTGTGTTTACGTCTACTTGAATTGCTGCTGGCATTGAATGTTTTGTGTATATACTGAGAACGTTCCGTGTTTATCTGAACTGCTCTACTGAATAACAGCTGCTCATTTTACACTTCTACTGTTTCTTCAAAACGCAAATATTGGAGATATAACAGTCTGATTTACTTTGTAAGTTTTGTAAAAGTCAATAAAATTATATAATATGTAATCAATGAACCATACAACACTGCAGTATCAAAATATGGTTATTAATTTATTATACAGAAGGTTATTATTTGAGTTTAAAACACACGAAGACACTAAAACATGGCTCTACTTCCACTTAATTGTATCTATTTTTTTTTTTTTGCTAAACGTTTTAGAACCCACAGTCGTCACATAAAGGTATTTTTATTTTAGTGTAGCAGAGTGATTACGAAATTACACATTAGCAATACCGCTGAAGCAAACGTAATAGTTTATATATAATATATAAGTCATTTATGTAATATGTGTATCTACGTTGTTCAGTTTAAATAAAACACAAACTCTATAAAAGAATTTACTAAGAAAAGATATCCTGAAACGACTATTCGCTGTCATAGAATTTGAAACTACTTGAAATTGATTAATCCGATTAAAGTAAACAAAGTTCGATTTCTTTGCCGATTGATAGTATAGCTTACGTTGATTGACTACCTTCAGCAACTTATTCACAGGCTTATCTTGATAATTTATTCTCCTTTAAAGTCGAAACAAATTCTACCTTTAAAATTATAATCGCTATTAAGAAATTTTAAGTGTAGTAAATAAGATCAAAGTAAACAAGTTTAAAGCTTACGAATGTTCGAAGAGGCAGCAAATATATCGAATATATGGCAAACCCATAACTGCTGCAAATAAAATTCTTAGGTTGAAACACAAAGAAGAGGTAAAGACAAAGAAGAGGTCTTTTGTAACTTCTGAAAATTAGGCCTACATTCATAGTCATCAGTCAGCTATCCATAGTGTAATGAAGACAATTATCACGGATGTGAAGGCGAGAGTAACATTTAAGTACACGTATATACGAGAAAGAATGATAAAATCCTTAGACTCAACGCTGACATAACGGATATGAAGAGAGTTTTAACAAAGCAAAATGTATCTAGTATGTTTACATAGTGTTAATTTGGAAGAGTTGATGCCTGTAGATGACACAAAAAAATAATAGTGCTCCTTGTTTAAGTGATATCAATTTGAAGCTGTTGAAGTATAAGAAACTAGTTCTATACTAATACTCCATTTTATCAATATGTACTATTGAACACAAGAAATCCACACACATAATTTCTACGGATTACTGTTTTGATTGTACAAAATGGGGATCCAATGAAACCAATATTGTAGAGGAATCAGTCTTCCATCCACAAACGTAACACAAACTTTATACTATAATAGTAAATAGGCTAGAAGATTAAAATAAGTTTCGTATGTTTTCATATCAGTAGTCAGACTGGCTTTAAGAAATAAAAATATTGTACAAACGCAATTTTTATGTCATAACAAGTACTGGAGAAAAGGTTGTAAACTTAGCATAAATTTAAGACCCACTTAGATTTTTACAGACATAGGCAAAGTATTTAACAGTATAAGTGGACCTGTCTTATAAAGATTTTAGACCAGATAGCATTTTTGGGCAATTTAATGTATATTATTTACTGTTTTATATTATTATTAATAATAACAACATTTTTTAGAAGAATTTTTTTGTTTTATTATTTTGTGAATTACAGTGTTCTGATAGTATTCAACTAACATAATCAGATATAAAATTATATTGATAGTGATATAAAATATTATATATAATTTTATATCAGATGATGATAGTTGAATACTAACAAATCATAGTAATTCACAAAAAAATAAAAAAGTATATTCTTGTAAAAATGTTGTTATTATTATTAATAATATAAACGGAAAGCAAAACCTTTCTAGAAGTGTAAATGTCCGCCATTATAGCATTGTGACCAGGCCGGTGATCATGTATGGAGTGGAAACAAAGTGCTTTCAAAACTTGGAACCTCTTCTTAAAATTGAACGAAGAATTCTTCAAAAAAGTAATGGGTACAGGCATAGACCCAAAGAAGAGCTGTAAAGCGATCTGGAAGCTCTATGCTGTGGAAGCGCTATACACCAACATTACTATGCACCACAAAGATAGGGTCAAGACTATCTGATGAACCTTCAGTCACTAAGGAATTGCGACAAGGTTGTGCTATATCACCCGCTTTATTTAAGTTGTACTTGAAGGACAGTTTTATTTATTTATTCAGCTTTGGAACGTTAGCGACGCACCTGTCGCAACATGGAATACTATCAAAGATGAAAAGCTCTTCATTTGCATGGTTACAAACGACAGCACACGTGTAGCAGAAATACAAAATCATATAGGATAAGGGAAACAAGTGACGGGGCAGTGGAGTCCACTTTATAGAGCAATCAACTAAGATTCGAAACAAAAATTTGCGTACGAAGTGTAGTCCGTTAGCTGTGTATTGCGTGTGACCTTGGCGTTGCATAATGTCAGTGGTGCGGGTATTCTGGTCCACTACGTTGTTTTGCGAGAAAGAATTGACACCAATTGCTGCTCAGAAGAGACTTATTGTTGCACAGAGGAAACTGTGTCAATAATAGCCTAAATAAAGAAATTCTTAGACTCACTTGTTACAGACAGAACCACGTGGTTGGCCAAAAATTTCCAGCCCCTTACGGTAAAAGTTAATTACCTGCGGTAGCAGGCGTTACTCTCTTGTTACGCCTGTCACTGCTAATGTTGTATATCTATAGTAGTCTGACATATTTATGATGTGCAAATTCCAGAGCCTTTTTGAAGTCTATGCGACTGTTTGTGTGTTTTGCCACAGTGGTATGATTCTTTGTGCAGTGATGTCTGTGGTCAAAGGCTCTGCAGTACGTTTCGTGTTTTAGTATAGTCTATTGTTTTGTACTTGTGTTTTCCCTCTCCTCCTATCAAGTGTCGTCTTTCAGCTGTATTATTAACTACTTTTGAAAGCTCATAGTTTGCAAGGGGATTAAGAAATTTGTGATTCTCTTTTTAAAAATGTCTTGCATATAAAGAATTTGTTGTTCTATTACCGTCTCCTCGTTTATGGTTAGACAACCTGCATTCAAATTTCCGTCCTGTCTCGCTTAAGTACACTTTGTTACATTTTTTTGCATTTTATATTAAGAAAAACTCCGCTTCTTTGTAAGATTGGCATTTTCTATGTTTTTATTCCTTATCTTACCAAATACTCTTTCACATTTTTAATTGCTACATCTATTCCGTATTTTTAAAACAACATTGTATAATTTTTCTGGTATATGTTACTGCATAGTTCCTTTGTTTTAGTTCATTTTTAGCTTTCTTCCTGTTAATAGAACAGAGATTAACGGTAATACCGGGTTAGTACCATCCATTACACTCCCCGTTTAAAAAAAAATGACAGTCGGCATTAAAGCAACTGTTATAAATAGTAAATAATTTTTTTTATCTGACGTCAGTGTAGTTACGTTGTTGCGATGTTTCTGCACATGAATTGGTCGGTTTCATTGAAAACGATAAGCGATAACTGTGGATTTGAAACACCAATCTCATCTTACTAACAGAGGAACCTGATTAGTGTACAGAAGCAGGTTCGAAAAGTGCTACGCAATTAAGAGCACATTGTGACAACAAATGCTTCCGAATATTAACCTTCTGACTGAGCGAGGTTTGTGTGGTGTGTGCACGTAATTTTCATTTTGTGTAATAACGTAATTAAAATATTTTCCCGGGAAAGCCATTATTTTATGAAACTGACACAAACACACATTTTATTTCTTTCCTTCTCTCTCTCACACACACACACACACTCTCACTCTTTCCAGCGTTACTACTAATTATCAAAGATTCTAATATTAAAGAGAGTATTTCTTATCGATGAAATAGCACAAAAGTACGGACATGACGTCCTAAGACTGCTCCCGCCGACTACAGCTGTAAGTTAAATTCTATCGCTCTGGTATGGGCACGCTTAGAAGAAAGATGAGATAACGAACGAGCGTGTGGCAAAAATGAGACTGATAACGTTTCTTTGAATGACGCTGTCCACTGTTTTACCGAGACGACTACGCTAATATGTAAGTTTTATCTTGTTTCTGTCGACATCACAATGGAATGCGTATACTAAGCATCTCGTTGTTGCTGTCCTTCATAATTAACTGTACATTGTAAACAAAGGTTGCTTGCTATACTTTCCAGAACACTAGTGCTGTATGCTGTATTAAACAACAGCATCTCAAAAGAAATTGTTATGAATGAAATTTTCTTGGACCTTGATACCCAGATTGCGATTAAGAAAATGTCAGCGAAGAGTTAGAAGTAGGCTGTGATAGACTGCGACGTTTACTGTTATTATGATTATGGTAATTGTTATTTTCATTATACGTAATAAACACCTTAATTCGTCGCAATTTCTCTTGACAGTTGTGACACTGATCCTTTTGCAATACTGTACTATTGTTCAAGTAGGCCTATAGGCTCCTAATTGCATCAATGAGTGTCTCAAAATACATCTGGCTTATAGAAATCCCCATAAAGTTTTAACTCTATCAAAGGCTTTTTCCGTAATCTATAAAAGCTATGTGTGTTTCTAAATTGAATTGCCGACGTTTTTCAATGTTTTGCTTTAGTATATATACACGTCAATGCATGAACGTCTTTTCTAAAGCCCAACTGTACTTCTAATAATATGTTATCGGAAATAGTTTGCAGCCGTTGATTAAGGGGTCTACTACATATTTTGTAACTCCCATTGGAGAGACTTATGCCTTTATAATAATAGATACATCATTTTTGTTTCCTTTTCTGAAAAGAGATATAACTTTTGTCTTTTATAACGTTAATATCCGCAGCATCTCTCGTTTTTATTCATGCGTTTTATAAGTTTATATACCATATTCTGTCTTTCATGTATATCATTTTTGTGTAAAATGATGTATTAAAATTCCATGTACTAAAATGTGTGGAAAAATAAACAATTGTAATAGTGCATAAACGGTTCCATAGTTCAATTGGTTTGTTTCAAAGCTAATAAAGTACTTAAGTACATGAGTAAAGATATGTTTATCTGATGTTTGTATCCGACTGATGTTTAGATAATCTCTTTAGAAGAATACCAAAATTAATTTTTGTCTATTTTTTGTCACGGGATTAGCTAAAAGTGTTAAGGATGAGAAGTTATATATCATATTTTGTTGTCTTTCACTGTACTCGACACAAAATTTTCTTTGTCCATTGGTTGTCTCCATAACGGTAGTTCCACACTTTTGTCTTCTCTTAGTCCTTACCTGCAGACTTCCTGTCACTGGGTTGTACAGTCGCCGCACTTTTAAAGATTTGTTTCTAAAATTTACTTGCATTTTATTTTTCTCTGTTAACATTGGTATATCCTAAAATACCATAAGCGGATATTGTCATCCGCAACGTGTGAGTTGAAAAATTTTAGGTTGGTAGGTTATTGGCATGTGGTGTGAACAATTGATTTTCACACGTGCACGGAAACGGTTTATATAAAATGTATATTACACCTAATTTCATATGTGTTTATTGCCTACGTAACAAATGTAATATATTTGCGGCACTAATTCTAGCTTATTGTTTTATATACTTCATATAAAGTACGTTAAGGCGGTTACACAAGTTTATAAATGCAACCTTAAATATAATGTGTCTAGCAAAAATTACAGTGACTTTTATTGTATAAAGGAACTTGATTCCATTTGGATTATTGGGTTAAAGCGCTGTAATCCAAGAAGGCTTTAATCCAAGAACGCTGTAATGCACCTTCGTTACAGCCACACTACTCAAAGCACTCCGCGTCACTCATATGGCACACAGCGGACAGTTTAGATTTAGTTTCCCGCTAATTTTGCGAATTTCAGCGTGGCAACGTTGTATAATCTGTCTGGAGACCTTGACATTGCAATTATATGATGACAAGAATGCACGCTAGGTTCGTATGAGTACAGTGGCGTGTGCGTGCCACAGATGCGGTGGTTTGCATACACTCACACAACCATGCATTTTCCTACTTTGTGGAACAGTAGTCGTAAAAGCTAGAAAAAATGCTGAAATGCCGAAACGTTACATCTAGGTTACAGTAGGAGTGGTTTTATACTCTTACGAATACATAGGTTACAAAAAAATATTTTAATTTAGGCGAAAATATAACTTTTATTAGTGGCACGCGTTTTACGTTGCCACTAATACTGAGGTTGCCACAGTACGGTCTCAGGTCGGCGGAAAATGCCACAACTAATGACATACACACACACACACACACACACACACACAACGATGTTTCTACTTATTTGAACAAGTCCTGTATTAAATGCAATTGTTAATGTTTTAATGTGAACAATTTTACGTTTAAATAAAATCTGCACATACATTAAAATTATGTTCAATAGTAAAACCTAAGACAAAGCATTAAATAAAACATACAATCAGTATTAATGATATAAATATTACTGTTTTATTAATTTAAAATACTATATAATTGCTTACGATTGACAAATAAGAGAAAAGACATACTTTACGGAATTTCTTGAAATTTTTGCAGTTAGTCTTCTGCTCATGTGTACTGGCAGCCTGTTTGGGTACAGTTAACCATTTAAATTCAATGTTCTTGTTGTTAACCTTCTGCTCGTGTCCCTCTCGTTTACTGGCAGTATGTTTGTCTACAGTTAACCATTTAAGTTCAATGTTCTGAGAAGTATTCATCTTCTTGTTCCTATAATAACAGTACCTGCTTCAGTACTATATATATTATGTGCTATATATACATAAGGCTTTCAAATCTAATTGTGTAAGAATAACTGTACCGTCACATACAACTGAGAATAAATCCGTACAAACATACACACACGCACACACTTAGCGATGTTTTTACTTATTTGAACAAGTCACGTATTCAATTCAATAAATAATGCACTTGATAATGTTTTAATGTGAATAATTTTCCGTTTAAATAAAATCTGTACATACAATAAAATTATGTTCACTTTAAGAAATAAAAACTGCACAGTATGTTTCTTTGATTGCGGGCGAAACATCAGACATTCCCGTCTGTATTTCAGTTAGTTATAGTTTTCCACTATGTTTAGCTAATAGTCAACCAGTTGAAAGTTTTTGGAAATTTGATAACCCTGAAGGCACGACGAGGAATCTATTGGTCTAAGCGTACATTTATTATGAAAATCATCTCTTTTTCAGTCATCTACGTATGTGCATTTGAATTATTTGCGCATGCACATAACTGCTTTTTTAGTACAGTTGCACACACATCGACGCTCGCACTATATATATATATATATATATATATATATATATATATATATATATAACCGGTGAACTTCACAATAGCGTCTTACTTACAACTCGAATCTATATAACGTTCTGTTTCTGTTTCAGATAATAATAATAGATTGAATATAAAAAGACTGTGTATGAATACAAAGAAATATCAAACACAACAGATCAATTATTTGAGTGAACATGATTGTGTATGTGAGCTACCGAGATCTAATTGTGTAAGAATAACTGTACCGCCACATACAACTGAGAATAAATCCGTACAAACATACACACACGCACACACTTAGCGATGTTTTTACTTATTTGAACAAGCCATGTATTAAATTCAATAAATAATGCACTTGATAATGTTTTAATGTGAATAATTTTACGTTTAAATATTTCCAACAACTATGTTGATTAGAAGTGCTGTAATTTCAATAAAATTCAATAAATAATGCACTTGATAATGTTTTAATGTGAATAATTTTACGTTTAAATATTTCCACCAACTATGTTGATTAGAAGTGCTGTAATTTCAATAACAATGTTCGCTTATTAACGTATTCAAATCTTTTTACTCACCTCTTAAATGTTGATGTACGCAATTATCGATTTCACAATGAGGTATGAAGGCTAATTGCATTCTTCACGTATATATATTTTTGTATCTTACAACGGTAGGGTAGGGGTAGCTTAGCGTGTTCGTTTTGAAAGTCGATGTAAGTCATGTACCCAAGAGTCATTGTCCGCAGTGAAAACTTTCAGAAGTTAGCGATACTGAAAGTATTTTCGTACATTAGCCAAAATTAGGAAAACAATCGAATCGACAAACATTATGAATTCCGTTCGTGGGAAGAGTGTAATTTCATAATATTATTTGTATATATAGACATTTTACAAAATCATACACACAGTGGAATGCTTTCAGAAATTTGCGATACTGAAAGTATTTTCATACATTAGTCATTGCATGCATTCCCATTGTCCGTCTGTAAATATTTCATTCGGTTAGTATCATTTGTATGTCAAGAAACATAATAGAAGAAATAAAAAAAAAAAAAAAAAAAAAAAACTGCACAGTTTCTTTGATTGCGGACGAAACATTAGACATCTCGTCTGTATTTCAGTTAGTTATAGTTTTCCACTATGTTTTTAGCTAATGGTCAACCAGTTGAAAGATTTTGGAAATTTGATAACCCTAAAGGCACGACGCAGAATCTATTGGTCTAAGTAAGCGTACATTTATTATGTAAATCATCTCTTTTTCAGTCATCTACGTATGTGCATTTGAATTATTTGCGCATGCGCATAACAGCTTTTTTATTACAGTTGCACACACATC